>JAPQNM010000036.1:489322-549322 GCA_029783475.1 Metacarcinus magister
CAAACCCTACCATTTGGCATCA
Organism: Metacarcinus magister; assembly: GCA_029783475.1. Classification (NCBI taxonomy): domain Eukaryota; kingdom Metazoa; phylum Arthropoda; class Malacostraca; order Decapoda; family Cancridae; genus Metacarcinus; species Metacarcinus magister. The sequence goes on from JAPQNM010000036.1 coordinate 489,345, forward strand.
GGAAAAGGATTGGAAGCAGAGAGATAGTTAAAAGAACTCCACATCTCATTAACTCCTTCTATACCTATCAAAACACAAATTCTCTCCCCAAGTAATGAAGATATCTTAGAATTGAAAACATCCTTATACAAACATCCTATTTAGTCAAGCACTCAAGCCTTCACTGTATTTGTCTTGGTCGTTTCCCTTCCACCAGCGTGTTCAGGTGTGTGAGGGCAGCGTGTAATGCCTCGGTGGTCCTGAGGCAGACTGAACCTAACACTTCAGTCGACTCACCTCCACCACACAAGGCAATGAATACACTTCCTTTCAGTCGAGTCAGCTCATGCTCGTACACCATACCTGAAGTGGAAATAAAGACCTATAGATGAACTGTGATGGTTAATGGAAGAAGAATTGACAGTTAAAAGAGTATAAAATGAAGTCTGTAAGGGTTTCAGTTCAATTTGAATTATTTTAAACTGCTTCGTAACGGAATATTTTGATTTATATATTGTTTTTCCATACGGCAGTACATACACTAAGGATCTAAATCAATGAACATTAATAAAAAAAGAATATATTTTAATACAATTACAGCATCAACATTGTTATGCATTCATTAATACATTACATTCATCTTACATTAATAGTTTCCATCGCAAACAAAAGAACAAACCTAATATATTCCTTTCATCAAAACCTAAGATAAAAAAAATTAATACACTTCACTAAACTCTTACTAAATAACCATATGCATAATAAAATATAAATGTTAAGAATACAATACGATTCTCTATGTTTACCTTCTTCAAGTTGGAAGTGTTTTGTTAGGAGGCGAAGCTTTCCCATTGGTTGTAGTGTATACCGGAGGACGAACCGCATCAGCACTCCCTGGTGGACAAACTAAACATTAATCACACTCCTAATAGTATATACACAACAAAGAGAGTGAGATTAAACATTACTAGGGCTTTAAAACACAACCCTAACAACTACTACTACTACTACAAAATATTACTACTACTACTACTACTTAATTACTCACCTATCCATTTCTCAGAAGGGAACCGTACAGGCTGATGATGATGTTGATGCTGCTGCTGCTGCTGCTGTTGGTGGTGATGGTGGTGGAAGTTATCAACCCCTACAGGAGAGGTTGTGCTGGGGTTCCTTGAGACAGCATGGTGCGGAGGGGGCTGAGTGGGGCGAGTGGGGAGGCGGTAGGACATATTAACACGAGGATAGGGTTGTAAGTGATATCGTAAGTTGGAGTAGGCTAATTCCTCATGTTTTGAAGGGAAATGGAAATGAGAGGGGTGTGGAGAGGGCGGAGTGGGGTGTGATGCGTGGGGGAGGGTGTGAGAGGGAGGTAGTGTGAGATGAGAGGGCCGGGACGTGTGTGACTGATGATAAGTGGGTTGGGACGCCGGGGATGGGAGACGAGTGGGTTGGGAGACATGGAGTGGGATCCGAGAGGGCTGTGATGAGTGGGGAGGAGGCTGAGAGGAAGGTAATACTATATGAGAGGGAAGAGATTTATGTGGAAGGGTTTGGGATACGTAGGGTGGAAGATGAGAGGGATGGGATGTAGGGGGTTGAAAATGAGAGGGATGAGAGGTGTGTGTTTGGAGGTGAGAGGGATGAGAGGGGGACTGGATGAGATTGGATGGAAGACGAGAGTGCTGGAAGATATGTGGAGGGAAATGAGTGGGTCTAGAAGTGGGAGATAGGAGATGAGAGGTGTGTGGTGGGAGATGAGTGGGCCTGGAAGTGGGAGGTAAGAGATGAGGGATGTGAGGTGGGAGATGAGTGGGCTGGGAGCTCTGGGGTGGGAGATGAGAGGGCCGAGAGGAGGAGAGGTTGACTGAGTGAAGATGAGAGGGATGAAAGGCTGGTGTTGGGGACTGAGAGGGCTTGGAAACATGTGGTGGGGGATGAGAGTGATGGGGTGATGGTGGTAGGGTATGAGAGGGATGAGGGGATGGTGGTAGGGGATGAGAGTGATGGGGTGATGGTGGTAGGGGATGAGAGGGATGGGGTGATGGTGGTGGGGGCTGAGAGTGATGGGGTGATGGTGGTAGGGAATGAGAGGGATGGGGTGATGGTGGTGGGGGCTGAGAGGGATGAGGGGATGGTGGTAGAGGATGAGAGGGATGAGGGGATGGTGGTAGGGAATGAGAGGGATGGGGTGATGGTGGTGGGGGCTGAGAGGGATGAGGGGATGGTGGTAGGGGATGAGAGGGATGGGGTGATGGTGGTAGGGAATGAGAGGGATGAGGGGATGGTGGTAGGGGCTGAGAGGGCTGTGATACTGGTGTTGAGGGCTGAGTGGCTTGTTGTAGGAGTTGAGAGAGATGGGAAACTTTTAGTGGGGTATGAGAGGGATGGGAGGCAGGTGTTGGGGGTTGAGAGGAGTGGGAAGGTGGTGTTGGGGGCTGAGAGGGCTGGGAGGCTGGTGTTGAGGGCTGAGAGGAGTGGGAGGGTGGTGGTGTGGTATGAGATAAGTGGAAGGCTAATAGTGAGGGATGAGAGGGGTGGGATGCAGAAAGTGGTGACTGAGAGGGGTGCGAGACTGATACTAGGGGCTGAGACGAGTGGGAGGCTGATGATGTGGTGTGAGGGGACTGGGAGGATGGTGATGAGGGCTGAGAGAGTGGTGTTGAGGGCTGAGGGGCTGGTGTTGAGGGGTGAGGGGCTGGTGTTGAGGGCTGAGAGAGTGGTGTTGAGGGCTGAGAGAGTGGTGTTGAGGGGTGAGATGCTGGTGTTGAGGGGTGAGGGGCTGGTGTTGAGGGCTGAGAGAGTGGTGTTGAGGGGTGAGGGGCTGGTGTTGAGGGCTGAGAGAGTGGTGTTGAGGGGTGAGGGGCTGGTGTTGAGGGCTGAGAGAGTGGTGTTGAGGGGTGAGGGCCTGGTGTTGAGGGCTGGGATGATGGTGGTGATGGTGGTGAGGGTTGAGAGGTTGGTTTGTGTGTTTGAGAGGTTGGTGGCAGGGAGTGAGGGGTGGAGGGGCTGAAGACGTCATCTTCTAAGGACTCGTCGAGGGGGATGGAGCTGGTTATGCTGGACCGCCGCTCGAAATCTCCTGTTGACATAATACTGTTTTTACGAAGGGTAAGGACAAGCAGGTGAGTATGCATCAACAGGTGTGTACAGGTATGAATGGCAAGTATGAGTGGCAGTTTCCTCACCGTTATGGGAGAGCTGGATGAGCTGCGTAAGAATTTCCTCTGAGCTACAAGTCTCCCAGCCCAAGTCCTGCACCAGCTCGGGCGGCATACATAACTGAACCATCGTCTTGAAGTCCTCCCGCAGACGTTTCTGCAAGTTGGGGTCCGAGGAGGGCTGGACGCCCCACCGCCTCACTAGTGTGCTGAGCAGCCTCGCCGGGGAACGTGACAACTCCTGCAGCTGAGTGGCCCCGGGCACGGATACCAAGTCACTCAACACTAACTGTAGCCGCTCCGTGAACGTGGCGTCTTCCGAAACTACTTTTTGAGGGCACGGTTCAGAGGTTGTACTCGGGGCAGGCACGGAGGCAGGCCGCCTTCCTGTGGCAGGTGGCGGCATGGTGCCCGAGGGCGGCTCTGAGGCGGGCCTGCAGGTCCTGGGGTACTGCAGCGGGTGGGGAGCCGCGTCGTTACGAGGGGTGGGCCGTTCACCGTGGGGCATCACCTCGTCACCGTCACTCCCAACGTAAACCACTTTCTCGATAGTGACGTCACTGTCCGCGGAGGACGGCCTTGCTTCCTCCCCGTACGTGTTTGGTGTCCTGTGGCCCCTTTTCAAGGGCGTGTTTCTAGCCTTGCGTACTCTATCACCTGTGATAATGTTGGTCACCACGTGGCCACTGATCTGACGGGCCTCCACCAGCGAGGCGGCAGTCACTGTAACGCCAGAAGATAACGAACGGTGGATGAGCGGGGGTCGAGAAGGTTGGTCACTCACGACTGGGGCTGACTGTCGACGGCAATCAACCACTCCTGTGAGGGGCCGGGGCTCCGTTACTGGAGTACCGGAAGGCTGATTATCGGAGTCTGATCCGCGCCCACTTTCCGAAGAAGGCGTGGTGACGGTTGAGCTGCGAGGAGGCCCAATGGGAATCAGCTCCACACAGGGCGCTGGAGGCTCTATTAGCCTCCTGGGCGGCCTCCACGTGTCCTCTCCCGCGGGTTGTGGCCTCCAAACAGACTCGGTGCCGGGAGGGCGGTCGGGAGGATACACTGGCCTAGGGGGCAAGGGGCTGCCCGGGGGAAGACGTGGGGCTACCACCACCTGATGAGACGCCACCTCCCTCCCAGGCACTGTCCTCGGATCGTAGGGAAGCCTGGTGAAGCCATCCGGTACCCTTGGGTGTAGAGTGGGGTAAGGGGCGCCCGGCAGGGGCAGAACGGGCACGTACACTTCCCGTAGGCGTGGATCCTTGAGTTCAGGGTGAGGCAAGGGCCCACCGGGGTACAGATGACTCGGGGACTTGGGACTGGAGCCAGGCAAGGGTGGGTGTGAGGGAGCAGCCAGGACGCGGTGCACCTCATGGGTCTGATGTACAGGTGGGGGCCCCGGGGATGAGGTGTGGAGGGGCGGCGGACGGAAGTGGCGGGGCAGGGTAGGGGAGCCAAGGCGGGAAGGCAGGTGTCGGTCAGGGGGCCGCACCACCGGCACCCGTGCCATGGTTTGTGAAGACGGTGGAGGCAGCCGCGTGTAGTGGTGGGGTGGATAGGCGTTCCCTGGCCGGTACTGTGGTGGTCCCTGCTGGGCTATAAGGTCAAGGGGCCTGGGGCCGTAAGGAGAGTACGGGTGCCGCAGTCCCCTCATAACGTAGGGACCCTCCAGGGTCTGGAAGGCGGGTGGGAAGCCGGGACGTAAACGTGGATCCGATACTCTCAGCCTTGAAGGCGGAGGCAGTCCTGGAGGCGGAGGCCGCACTTCCTTCAGGTACTGGAGGCTCACCATCCCTTCCCCAGGGTAGAAGTAGGGTAGGTCTTCCACCTCGCTCTCCGCCAAGTTAGAGTCAATGCCCACGGCAGAGATGGCCTGTGCCAAGATGTCCTCTCGGTGGTCCTTCACGTCGACGGTGTGCTCCGCCTCTGTGGCCTGCAGCAACCTCTGCTTCTTGGGCACAGGCTCGCTGGGCCGCCGCTCCTCCTTCCTCGCCGCTACCTCTACCTCTGAGCCAGCAGGCCGCCGAGAAGGCTGCGGCGCGGGCCCCTCCACGCTGTTGGCCATGATAACAGCGGCCAGACTGGCGGGGGGTGCCGGGCCAAGGGAGTCACGAGGCGTGGCCAGCGGCGCGGTGTCCGGGGCGTGGGGAGGACTGTCCAGCAGGTGTCGGGGGTCACGAACCTTGAGGTGGCGCGTACTCATCCCGCCCAAACTCCTTCTGCTGACACAGAAACACCTACTGTCTATAAATGGGACATGGAGCCACACAAACACACACAAAGGGGAGGGATATATATATATATATATATATATATATATATATATATATATATATATATATATATATATATATATATAGATGAGTCAGAGGAAGTAGAAACAAGATACATATGAATTACATTTTGAATCGTTGCATATCTATAATGGGAGAAGGGATAGATAATAGGTCTCTCTCTCTCTCTCTCTCTCTCTCTCTCTCTCTCTCTCTCTCTCTCTCTCTTTCTCTCTCTCTCTCTCTCTCTCTCTCTCTCTCTCTCTCTCTCTCTCTCTCTCTCTCTCTCTCTCTCTCTCTCTCTCTCTCTCTCTCTCTCTCTCTCTCTCTCTCTCTCACACACACACACACACACACACACACACACACACACACACACACACACACACACACACACACACACATCCTCGTCATCATTACCACACATGATCGGGGTTGGTGTTGCTAGGACTGTTAACACCGAGGTTGCATCGAACACTAATGGATCCCACGTCACAACACACCCCATCACCTCATGACGCATACTCACACGAACCTGAATAATCATCTCCAGAGCAACAATGAGAGTAAAAGGATGACGCGGTTAGGAGTGAGTGACGATAACTAAAAAGAACTTCGGAATTCCCACACCAACCCTCTACCTCCTGCACCACAACAAACACACGAGGCCTTGTTACCACACCACCACCACACCAACCACTACCACTATTCCACTCCTACATACACACCTGATATGAAAACATTATGTGAATCAACAAATATAAGAGAGGGCAAGGCATGACCCTACACCTGCAAATATGTGACAGACAAACACTCACACGCCCTTAGCACACATCATTAACGAAATGGACTCTTACTGCTCCCTGCCTACCTGCCTGCCTCTCTCCTACACTTTCAGACTTGATACATATTGATAAAACAATTTTCTTAGACGGAGTGAAAGCTTGAGTAATTGGTGGAAATTAATCCTTAAAAGCTACTAATTTTGTTTATTATTAATGTTGCAAATGGTTTCTGTTCACAAAGGTATAATTTGATATTGTAATAATTGTTTACATTCCTTCCTTTTTCTTCCTACAAATAGTTGAGTGTTTTCCGGGAAGTGAAGTGAAGTGATGACGAATTTATAGTTTGACGTAAATAAAATAACAAGCAAATATGTGATAATAAGTAGAATATTGATAGCATGGTAAGCTGCATGTAAAATTCACACACACACACACACACACACACACACACACACACACACACACGTTGATGGATAAAAAAAAAAACGTGAGTAAACAGATAAACTAAACACTATGAATAATAATAATAATAATGATAATAATAACAATAACACGTAAATCAATCATACACTCAACACTACCACACACCATTCATTAATACCATCCTACCTTGGCGTCCGTTACTCGATGGAAATAAATCACTGTGCTAATGTAGGTCTCTTAGAACGTACATCGATTTTGTAGCCAGTGACTTTCATCTTGTGTGTGTGTGTGTGTGTGTGTGTGTGTGTGTGTGTGTGTGTGTGTGTGTGTGTGTGTGTGTGTGTGTGTGAAGTGGTGGCAAATAAGTTAGTCAAGGTACGAACGGAAAGAGGAGGAGGAGGAGGTAGAAGAGGAGGAGGAGGTAGAGGAGGAGGAGGAGGAAGTGGTGGAGGAATACTGTATTTCGTTGCCCAGCAGTTTCTTGTTGTAGTAACCAAGTTTCCTACCTCCCCCTGCTTATCACACACACACACACACACACACACACACACACACACACACACACACACACACACACACACACACACACACACACACACACATCCTGGAACGTTTATCTGGGTTCTCAATGTTTCAAAGTACTTATTGATGAATATAAGTATGGTACAAACACCTATTCAGTCTACAATACACAGAACAGGTGACAAGAACGAAAATAAAACTGAATGTAGTAATAAAATAAGCAATTGTGACGGGTTGTTTTTTTTTCCTTCGTTTTTTTTTCTTCAAGTCTCATAGGAATAAAATTTTCGAGGAAAGAGATCCCATGATAATACGTTTGTCATTTGTTATTTTCTCACGACAACACGAAGGAGATACGGAGACAAAATAATAATAATAATAATGATAATAATAATAATAATAATAATAACAATAAATAGCAATAATAACATCCACTCCCTATTACAAGAAGCTAAATATAACATAGCATAGCGATGGAAACAGTTATGCCATCGACAACCATTATTTATTCATCCGTCAATAGCATAGTACAACACATTCCTGCAGCATTGATTCCCTTTCTTAATGCATCACTATTCATGCCAACCGTCCATCGTGTACGTGGAATCAATTATCAAAGGCTAAGACAAATATTACTAACGAGGTCTCCAGGTGGTGTGAAAGGCGAGGCATTAAAAAATCAACACCACAACCATGTAAAATTGATGATATGCAAAGATATGGAGAATTTTCAACGTTTATTTTCGTCTATTTATTATTTTTTTTAAACTTTTTTAAAAATTTTGGGGGAGTTATCGGTCTATTTTTTATTATGTTTCAAGTGTTAGTGTTAAGGAAAGAAAAATTTTGTGTATTTGTAATTGATTATTATTATTATTATTATTATTATTATACTCTCTCTCTCTCTCTCTCTCTCTCTCTCTCTCTCTCTCTCTCTCTCTCTCTCTCTCTCTCTCTCTCTCTCTCTCTCTCTCTCTCTCTGTCCTAGTGTCATTTGTTTATTTCGTTATTCATTTGTTTCACGTTATTAACTCACTCACTTAATCATTGCCATACACACGCGCGTTGAGAACATGGTGTGTGAGGTGGAGGTGGTAAGGTGTGTGGTATTAATAATGAACACCACGACCACACCCTGTCTGATCATACATACAGAGTGAGAGAGAGAGAGAGAGAGAGAGAGAGAGAGAGAGAGAGAGAGAGAGAGAGAGAGAGAGAGAGAGAGAGAGAGAGAGAGAGAGAGAGAGAGAGAGAGAGAGATAACTGATAACTGCATTAGATAGAAATTGATAAAAGCGAAGAAAATCAGCATGAATTAGACGGGATTATGCAAATATGACGTTAATAATCCATTTAAAATCCGGTTGATACAGCCAAGTGCACACAACTCGATAAATCCACAAATATACATATACATCGTTTTATTAAATGCGACTAAAATATAATTAAATAAACAATACAAAAAAAAAGTATCGTAATTATTGTACTTGTTTTGGATGCATTACAAGCGTTGCACTCACCCATATCACGTTTTTTTTCTTCATCTTGACACTGTTGCAAGATTGTGGTGTCTTCTCTATGGTAAAGCTGATGATTGTATACACCAAAGTTTGTTTTATCCACGATCCAAAAATTATCGTACCTCATAAGTTCCATAAATAAGTTCATGTATATAATTACTTAATTTGGGGATTCTTATCAATGTATTTTGCTTTTCCTCCGATAGCTGCGGTCATTTCTGTTTTTTTTTTTTCCTTTATTATCTGTTATCAAAATAGATTATCACCTTATCACATTATTTAAGTCAGATTCATCGCCTATAAAACTATAATGTTTTGTATCACTTCACAATAATCAGACTCGTTAACACACACACACACACACACACACACACACACACACACACACACACCAAATGTTAACGTTAGCGTTGTTATTACACCTTCTGGTATTACTGATACTAAACTATTGGTATACTGTCTTCAACTACTATTACTACTTTTACTATTACTACTTTTACTATTACTACTACTACTACTACTATTGTTACAGCTACGTCCTATTACAACTGCTACTTAATTTACAATCTTACTACTACTAGCCTACTACTACTTGTACTATAAGTCTTGAAAAACTACAGTACTCCTCTTCGTATTCTTTCTGCTTTTCCTTCTTTCTTCACGACCTCATACTAATGTTATTCCACTGTTGCCTTTTTTCCCCAAGATGCAATTGGTGCACGTAATACTCCTGTTGAATATTTATAACTAAAACACTTGTTGCTTCATTGCATCAGAATACACAACACTCGCTAAGTCCTATATATATTGCGATAATCATTCCATTATATTGCACCAACGCGTTCACTACCACACGTCAGGATTCCAATACCATCTATACCACACCACACCACGCGCTGCACCTCACTCTCACCGCCACTGCCACTGCCTCCCGCCACCAGTGCGTGTCTGATACTACAACTCCTGCCACCATTATCACGGCAGAGGTGGCGCCACACTGTCACTTCCACAACATACAAGGTGATTCTTGCCTTGCCCCGCCACCATCCTCACTACCACCTGCATTACCACACTGTTACCCTCGCCTTATGTCACCACACGGCTTAGGCAATGAAAGTACTATCTAAAATCTATCATCATTCCCTTATGTCATCACAGTTATTTACGTTTATAAGGATAACATCATTTTCCACTATCACCACCATGTCCAATGTTAGTATATATTTAATCGTTCAATGCACCAAATGGGTTTTTTTTTCTCTATTTTCTTTGTTTTCTATATTAGTTTGCTTAGTGTGCGTCACGAGGCATAAGGGAGCAAATAATATTAGGTTGTCTTTACTTCTTCCGCCCCCTCACCAGACTTATCAACTCCACGCCCAGACTGACGCTCTCCCCTTCTCATTATTCTTGTCTCGACACACGCTGGTATGTGTCCTTCCGTTGCTTCATGTAGGAACACTTAAATAACTACCACCACCATTATAAAAAACTATAGATGTTTCTCCTACACATATCACCACGCACTGTATATATAACTGCCACACCACTTTTCACTGACCGCATTAGTGTCCTCTAAGGAATGGGAACAGGCATGAATAAACCATAATAACAATGCAAGAGTTCCAGTAGTGGGCAGTCAAGGGAATACCATTGTAACCCCTGACTCCTCCAACGCTCAAGACACAACAACGCAACGACACACACTGACTACCTCTCTTCTTATTGAGTTGACTGGCACCTGTCCTCACCACACGCCATAACCTCACCCAAAGTGTTACTTCTTTGCAACACACACACACACACACACACACACACACACACTGCTTAGTAGCTCAGTTGTAATGTTTCGGCCTGTCACTTGGCAGGCTCGGGTTCGCGCTTCGCTCAAGTTGCAAAGTTTTCACTGATGACCAAACAGTTACCATGCTTGAGCAAGATGATGTGGTGTGTGGTGTGTGGTGTGTGAAAGGTCATAGTCTTACTCATAGATCGGGCTATAATTAACTCTTTCTGGTAAAGGTAATGACTAGCAATCACGAATCCAGCGCGTGATATTCAAGATCGTAGTGAATAACAAACACACACACACACACACACACAGCTACCACTAGTCCACAACCATACCATCACTCCCAGTGCCCGTACATGACTGACTCACCAGAATCACATAACTCAGGATGCACTTATCACATCCTCAACCCCGGTATCTCTGTTTATCCGCACACACAAACAACAACGTATAGGACATATCTTTCTTGCCACGCGCTGATAACCTAACCCTATAGCTCCTCCCCCTTAGAGAGAGAGAGAGAGAGAGAGAGAGAGAGAGAGAGAGAGAGAGAGAGAGAGAGAGCATTATATATAAAGTTCATTGAAAAAAAATTATCATATAACCTTATTTTCTTATGCATCCGTTTCTGCGCGTTACGTGGTCCTAAAAATAGAGAAAGAAAGAAAGAAAAGTTTTGTTTACAGTACAGGGTTACGTCACTGTCCTAGGATGTGATGGCTAAGCATACTTATATACATGACAAAGTGCTGAGACAGAGGGTATGGACTGAAACGCAGTGTAGCCATGCAAACAGCAAGGAGAGTGTGTGTGTGGGTGTGTGTGTGTGTGTGTTTGAGAGGGCTAAGAATGGTTACAGATAAACAGAAACCTTTGTAAACATAACTAAAATAAAAGGGTATCGTGATGAATAAGATTAATACCTTTGTTAATTACATTACAATTATGAAAAGAGGCTACCTAATTCTTGTATATAAGTTTCCTTTCAAAATACATCATGGAGGAGCTATAATATGGTAGTAATAGTACCAAACAAAATTAAGAGTTTGTTGTAATCCCCAAACAGACAATATCAGGATCTAAGTATTTTTTCATGTTCTGTGCTACCTGTTATAAAGAGGTCTGGCTGGCCTCTCTCTCTCTCTCTCTTTCACATCCTAAAACAGTCGTCTTCTGTGATAAGGGAGTCAACAGCTGGTACTACTCCCAAGGTTTACACACACCACGTAACGTACTGTATCTTGTCTTGTTTTTTTTTTTATTTATTCTTCCCGCCAGAACCAATATACACGTCTCTTAACTTCTGTAACTTCAGTCTCCTTGTTGGTTTCACTGTGATTGCATTATTTTTTTTTCTTCACTTGTTCGTGTCTCTCTCTTTTCACTGTTCCTAACCTCGAATAATTTTAAAAAGCTTTTCTTAATCTCTATATAAACTGTAGCATTTCTTGTCTATCTCATTGTTCTTCTTTTTAGGTGAATAGGTTAATGTTTGGTAACACTCCCTCTCTCTCGCTATCCTTGTCTATGCTACATTTTTTTTTCTTTTTTCAGGGTATACAAGCTTCTTTTTTCCTTACCCAATGCGCGTCTGTTCCTCTCATTTCTGAATAAGTCTCTGTTTCCTATCTCTCTCTATCCGTATCTATGACGACCGGTGCCCTTCTCAAGCTGTTAGTAGTGGCGCCAGAACTGTGCTCATGTGGTGTCCTGCCTGCAATCCATACTTTCCTCACGTTTCTCATTTCTTTTTCACGTCCTCCCCTCGCATAACCTTACCCCTTAGGCTACTCTCATGTGTCTGACGCTAAGGACTTCAGGTGTTGTGTCTCCACCTATTTTTTTTATTTTATTTATTATATAGCTTATCTTAACACCACCCCTACACTACCTACGCACATTCCAATTGTTCATTATCCACTTTCACTCACGATACACGACTTTACGTACTCATTTATTCAGTAATTGTATGTTGTCAGGAAATGTAACTTTTATATTTGAATTTTTAACTGAATTCCTCACTGGCTCACAAAGTGCATCTCATTTACCTCCAGCTGTTAACATACTCTTACTGTTTTGATGTTTAGATAAATGCTCACCTAACACATAGTTCCGTATAATTAGTTATTCCAGAGACTACCAACACGCTGAAACAACTATCTACACGTTTATATGAGTGTTAATGTTTGTTTTTGTATCGTTTAGTTTCAATTTAAGAATGCAGAAATCTCACAATGGTTAAAATTGATTGATTAAAAGTTGATTGATGCAATCTCACAATTACAAAACACAGCACATATTGAACACATTCCCCTAACATACACATGCTAGACTCGTGTCCTTCCCTCCTTCACCTCTAGCTTCCCTAACCTGTCATGTCCCTTACCCAACACACACTTAAACACAGAGTAATGGGAAGCCAGTCCACTCCTTCACTAACCTGCATCCATAACTTCTCAGATTCCGGTGAAGAGTGACAGCGTGTAGGTTAGTCTATGTCTGAAGGTAACCTGGTACAGCTTCCTACTAACACGAGCTGATGAGTAGACAATAATAAGAGGCGAGGGTGGTGACGGTAATGCTATTATGTCACCACCTCTTCCTACCCTTTCATTGAACGTTTTCTTCCATTCTATAGTCTAGTTCAATTACCGTTCTTGACAGGGAATTGCATGCAGTTTTGAATGGTGTAAAGGTTGATGAGGTTAGTGTAAAGTTACTATAGTGAGAGAGAGAGAAATGGCAACGTAACTGATACTAAAGATAAGCTGAGCAGAGATAAGTTATCGGTTATCTAACGCCATGGGGGGGTTTGTCCCAGTAGGAGGGGGAGCAGTTAGGCCTGTTAGTTTCACTCAGCCATCCCTGTAACTAGTGATGCTAACGTACCTACGCTCTACTAACAAGCAGTTCTTTCTATATAGAACTCCATATCATAATTTCTGTCTGGAGTACAGTTTTATCATATCAAGATCTTATCGGTAAACAAGGAGAGGTTATTGTGAGTTGCTCCTTATCTCTTGAGGGCCTCCAACGACCAGAAATATGGTACGTTGGTTCCCCACCGTAATATCTACACCACCTTAACAAAAGAATTTGAAAACACAAAAAACTAAGCCATCACAGAGTAACCACTTTTACTTAATGTTACGTTTAAGACACTAACTCCCTCCTCAAGGCCATATGGAACACTACTTTAGACCCACTTCACCCCAGCTAAGGCCGTACCATATGTTACTCTACATGAACTCACGGCTTAAATTCCAGCATTTGATAAACTACATGGCTGGCAGAATCAGCCATTAGGAGTCCTATGTAATCACTGGTTTCAAACAATATATAAGAATGTACTTCACTACCTATGATCTAGTTTCTATAATATAAAAGATGGTTGGGATATACTTGAACAATTAAAAAGAATATCAATGGTAATAGTATTTCCTCCACTTCATGCAATAAAAAGTATAATTAGTACATAACAAATTATTGAGTCAAACTTGCTCACAAAAAAGGGAAAACCGGTTAAAATTTATATATAAAAGAAAAAAGAAAGAAAGAAAGAAAGAAAGATATGAAATTAGGTTGAGAACCTAACAAGACAATCTTATTAATAATGAATTTGCTTCCCATCATAATGATGCGTGGGTAAACATTGCATTTTTTTTATATTTATCATCTGATGAACTTTCTTGTAATTTTCTCTTTAAAATATTACCTCACGTTCCCAAGAGGACTAGATTCATAAAATAAAACATTTTAAATATTTTAGTTTAACTTTATTTCAAAATTACATTTACATGAGAAGACTTTAACATGTGTTCATACAGCCATGAATAAGCCAAACCATGTCATATGAACTTAATTAAGCAGCTGGTGACTCTTCTTCATCATAACTGAGTGTGGCATCTCCTCTAGCCTGAAAGTTACAATACATTAGAATTCTACAAACAAGTACTTTGGAATAATGTTAAAAAACTAACCGCTCAGCTCTCATAATCATTGCACATGTGGTACAACACCCAGCAGTGGTGACAGCGGGGATCAGCTGCACAGAATAGTCTGAATTGAGTTATGGTACACTGACCACCTTGCTCATCACACTCAACTAAGCTGGACACAGGAACCTCCCAACCAAAGCTGGAGGCTGCCTCCACCAGCGTTAACTGGTGTCCTAGACCTGCCTCCAGCCAGGATGCCTAAGGCTGTCTGGTGTTCCGCCCCTTCTCTCAAAGGCTGCCCTTCTAGAGCATGGATGTCCCTTCCCTCAGACCTTCCCAGGGGAAACAGACCCCTAGAGCAAGCTTGTGCTGCTTTCCACCACTGTCACCTCACACTGGTTCACCTTCGCAATTATTTTGTCATCACAGCTCTTAGTGACCTGCCTTTAACCACACCAAAATTCATTCATCCTCATAAACTATCATGTTATGGAAAAATTTAGAATACTTCTGGATAACAATTTTAAAATTTAGGAATCCATTAACAAGTGATTCTGATGACTGTTCCTGAAGGTAAATTACTGTATGAAGTCACTTTTTGCTCCTGTCCATACACATCAACTTTGTATAATTGAGTTACCTTCTACCTTCCTTTCTCAAACACTACCATTGTTCACCCTTCAGTAAGAGGTCATCTTGCATAAATAAATGTACCCAACTCATTTAATGTTCTTTAGGAATTAGCATATTTATTGTGATCTTTTCCTGGTTATTCTGAATAATAAGTTTGCAATAATACAGGAATACACAGTAATATTGGCAACAATCACCCTAATTTAAAAGGCAAAATTAAATATATGTAACAGAATAGAACCTTTTTTCACACTTACTAACCTGTGCCACGAGGACAGCTGCATCCCAGGTAGTCACACTCACGCCAACACCCTCGCATCATGACCACCACCTCCATCTGTGAAGGTCAACCTTATGTAACCACTCAACAGGAATTTTTGTCCAAGTATGACAAAAAACTAACCGCTCAGCTCTCATAATCATTGCACATGTGGTACAACACCCAGCAGTGGTGACAGCGGGGATCAGCTGCACAGAATAGTCTGAATTGAGTTATGGTACACTGACCACCTTGCTCATCACACTCAACTAAGCTGGACACAGGAACCTCCCAACCAAAGCTGGAGGCTGCCTCCACCAGCGTTAACTGGTGTCCTAGACCTGCCTCCAGCCAGGATGCCTAAGGCTGTCTGGTGTTCCGCCCCTTCTCTCAAAGGCTGCCCTTCTAGAGCATGGATGTCCCTTCCCTCAGACCTTCCCAGGGGAAACAGACCCCTAGAGCAAGCTTGTGCTGCTTTCCACCACTGTCACCTCACACTGGTTCACCTTCGCAATTATTTTGTCATCACAGCTTTCTGAATATAGGGAGAGAGAGAATGAGAAGACTGAAGTGTGCAAGGATGAATCCAATGGACAAGAGAAAGTGGAGACTCTTCACCCTTGCTCACCCCAAAGGCAGGGAGGCAGGCATCAGAGTACATAGATAGACAGATAGATTGCTTTTCACTTATTGAAAATTAAAACTTCAGTAAACTCAAAACAATGAAGGAAAACTTGCCTTTGCAGAAGATTTACTTCTACATAAAGATGTCATTTATGGCACATCATCTGAAATGAAATATAGATTCACTTTAAAAAAGCAACCAACAAACAAAATTATAAAAGATTTACAAATTCAAACAAGATTACTTGAATAATGCAACAACCAAATAAAATATTCCGACTTAATCACTCATACTTCATTATAAAATTGAAATTGTTAAAATAATGACCAACACTTCATTTTGTTCTTGGTCATACTTGTAATGCCAGACACTCACCCTTCAGGACACCACTGCTAACTCCTGCCTTGGCCCAGATGTTGTAACTCTGTGCAAATAAGGGACAGTGTTAATAAAAGTGTTTCCCTTCACTGTGAGGGACAGGGTGAACTGTCCTCAGTTGGTAGTGCATGAAAAACAAATCATGAGTATCATTAATCGGTGAATAGATATCATCATATAAAATTGGGAAACCATGTCAGCAGGTCACAAAAGTAGCTATAGTTCACATTCTACTTCATTTTTTTTAAAGCAAAAAGACTTGTAATGTAACTTACCACACAAGACATTACTGTTAACTCCAGCCACAAGCCAGATTTTGTAACTCTGCAAAAATAATAATGTGTTAAGTAAAAGTGTTTCCCTTCACTGTGAGGGACAGGATGAAGTGTCCTCAGTTGGTAGTGCATGAAAAACAAAATCATGAGTATCATTAATCGGTGAATAGATATCATCACATAAAATGGGAAGCCATAACAGCAGGTCACAAAATAGCTATATTTCACATCTTACTGTTTTTTCTTAGGCAGAAAGACTTGTAAAGGTAAAATCACACTTACCACACAAGGACATCACTGTTAACTTCTGCCATAATACATATTTTGTAACTGTAAAAATAATGACGTGTTAATAAAAGTGTTTCCCTTCACAGTGAGGGACAGGATGAAGTGTCCTCAGTTGGTAGTGCATGAAAAACAAAATCATGAGTATCATTAATCGGTGAATAGATATCATCATGTACAAATGGTAAGCCATGTCGGCAGATCACAAAAAAGATATATTTCATATTTTTCTGATTTTTGTTAGGCAGAAAGACCCATAGTCACACTTACCATAAAGGACACCACTGTCAACTCCTGCCACAAGCCACATTTTGTAACTGTAAAAATAATAATGTGTTAAGTAAAAGTGTTTCCCTTCACTGTGAGGGACAGGATGAAGTGTCCTCAGTTGGTAGTGCATGAAAGAGTAATCACGTGTCATTAATCGGTGAATAGATATCATCATATAGAATTGTTAAGTCATGTTGCCAGATCACAAAAAAGCTATATTTCACATCCTACTAATTTTTTTTCTTAGGTGGAAAAACTTGTAGAATCACACTTACCACACAAGACATCACTGTTAACTCCTGCCATCAACCAAATGTTGTAACTGTAAAAATAATGACAAGTGTTAATAAAAGTGTTTCCCTTCACTGTGAGGGACAGGTTGAACTGTCCTCAGTTGGTAGTGCATGAAAAACAAATCATGAGTATCATTAATCGGTGAATAGATATCATCACATAAAATTGGGAAGCCATAACAGCAGGTCACAAAATAGCTATAGTTCACATCTTAATTTTTTTTCTTAGGCAGAAAGACTTGTAAAGGTAAAATTACACTTACCACACAAGACATCACTGTTAACTTCTGCCATAATACACATGTTGTAACTGTAAAAATAAGGGACAGTGTTAATAAAAGTGTTTCCCTTCACCATGAGGGACAGGGTGAAGTGTCCTCAGTTGGTAGTGCATGAAAAACAAATCATGAGTATCATTAATCGGTGAATAGATATCATCACATAAAATTGCCTACATAAAATTGGGAAGCCATAACAGCAGGTCACAAAATAGCTATATTTCACATCTTAACTTTTTTTCTTAGGCAGAAAGACTTGTAAAGGTAAAATCACACTTACCACACAAGACATCACTGTTAACTTCTGCCATAATACATATTTTGTAACTGTAAAAATAATGACAAGTGTTAATAAAAGTGTTTCCCTTCAACATGAGGGACAGGGTGAAGTGTCCTCAGTTGGTAGTGCATGAAAAACAAATCATGAGTATCATTAATCGGTGAATAGATATCATCACATAAAATTGCGTACAGGAAAATATCAAACAAGATACAAGAATCAAATAAAATACTAATAATTACCTTAAGTGTCCATCCTTCCAGCTGGATGGTTGTTGCAGTGGTGGGCTGGAGTGTGTAAGTCTGCAAACACAACAACACTATGAATGCCTAGTGCCTTTCTACAATGCATGGGAATGTATGTAATATCCTCAGTTGGTAGTGCATGAAAAATATCATGTTAGGTCATGTACGGTGTAAGAGATCATCATAAAATATACATCCATCAAATATAAGTAACACCTTCACACAGGAAGGAATGTTAACAATATGATGCTCACCATGATATGAACTCCCACACTGGCCCTCAGAACACCCTCAAGACACCCTGGAAGGAAAGCAACATTAAACACAGAACCATAATTAAAACACCAATACCTAGTGGGTGAATGTACCTCAACACTGTCATCATTAAGTGAAGGTTTCATGATATATGATGATGATAAATCTGCATAAAGTAATCAGTATTTATAACACCCTTTCCCCACACTAAAGAGACATTCATGAACTGTAAGTCAATGAAAAGCAAACACAGATTAATTAATTCTTACCTCAATGAGCTTCATAGTGTTTCTTCATGGTAATCTTAGTCTGAAATCATCTAAAACACTTCTTAACAGGGATTAGTTAAGCATTCAGTATTACAACTACAAATGTTACAACAAATAATGAGTCGTCCTAAATATAAGTAAATACAAGTTAATAGGTTAGGTTATATCACAAAACTTCCACCAGATATATAACAATACTTTCATAAAATCAAATAGGTATCCACATCAATGACTGGCTTACAAATCCTGTCCAATAATCAAGATATCCAACAAGTGAATGGAACAGTTTAAGTATAGTGTTGTGAAAAGGGCAGACAAACACCATTGCAGTGATGACATTTATTAACTCTCAACACCATAGGAGACCATCACCTTGGTGTACGGCTCAACCCTCTTGGCCACCTTACCAAGAGCCTGTCGCCTCAATTTCTGAAAGTGAGAGTTACTCATGTCAGACTCATCATCTAGTCACCTCAAAGTTAATGAATTATCTGCATTCAGTTTTCTGATTATTAAAATGTTACACTATATCTAACCCTCTAAATTCAACCTCATTTTAATGCACTAAATGGGGAAGCCACTTGTCTTCTACTTCAAAAAGACAGTCGTTTGGTATTTGTGGGACAAACACCAGTATTTTTCATATGGTACACAGATTATCACATATAAAGGCAATACTATTATGAAATGCACTTCACACAACACATCAGAACATGGTGTGTGAAGACCTAGTACATCCACATTAAGCATGACACCAAACACACCCGAGAACCACCTTGGAGGGTGTTGGGGACTGAACAAGTGTCTCCGTCAATAATGAGTGTAAGGGAACTGCAACGGCACTGTATCTGACTATGCCTGTTTCTGATTATGTGAACCTTGAATCATTTCCATTAGGGTGAAAACTGCATGGCAATAAATAATACTTATATGTGCATGTGCAAGAGAACTGAAATGTATAGAAAGTTAGTGATTAATCTTACCTTATCAGTAACTCTCTTCTTGTAGAGGACAGCAGCCTTGAGTTTCCTGCGAGTCTCCAGAGTGGCCACCACACTCTTGTACTTCCACCCAACCTCATGGGACAGGCGACCAAGGAAGCAGTACTGAAAACAGACACGAGTGAGTAAGTAAGTAAGAGAAAGAGATAGATAGATATAGACTTAAGAGCCACATCTTTGCAGGTAGTAAAACAAAATCAACAAATACAACAGATTATTTTAAAGGTGACAATATAACTATATCCCTAACCGGTACACAGGACACACTCAACACCACTCCCCCCTCACCTTACGTCCCGGCTTGAGGCGCATGATTCTAAGGGCGTCTGGCACTACTTTCCTGGCAGACTTGTCATAAGGGGGCGGTGTGCCCTCAAAACTCTTCAGGCGCTTGAGAGCCTCCTGGCCACGTCTAGTCTTGTAAGGCAACATTCCTGTCACACAAACAAGAATGGTGTTGATGAAACTGATCAGCGTATACTTAATGATTTGTAACGGGAAGGAACGGTTGAGGTTGTGTTAGTTTTCCTCACACAAGTCATGAGGTTACGTAAGAAATGACAAGTTTTCATCTATTAAGGAAAGAGAAACACACTGATATCTTTCTATGCAGTAATGTGGGTGAATCCTAATATAAATACAGTCACCATTACCCAACACTGCTTTATATTCACACTAAGAGCATCAAAGAATGGTCATGATAAGTCTATGTAGTAACTATCTTAACACACAATAGGTAGACTCACCCCTGACGCACCGCTGGAAGATCTTGGCCGGGGCACGGTGGTGGAATGGGCCTCTCTTGGGGTTGACATTGCAACGTTTACGCAGGAAGGACAGGTACTTCAGCTTATTGCGGTAAAATGAGCCAGAGATGTTGATTTTCTCACATCTAACGAGGAAAAATGTGGAGAAAATGTCAATAAGGAAGTAAATGTAACAAATGTAAAAGTATATATGGTGTTACAAAGAAAATACTTCATAGGTGTCACACAAAAAAAACTGTAAAATGAATACTATAGAAATAATAATTACGAGAATGCTGTGTAAAAATGTATAATCAATCAGTTTTAGTCTGACCTCACATGACACTCACCTGACCACTACCACTCGCTGACCTGCCAACGTGGTCTTGGCAACAATGGCAGCCAGGCGGCCAAGCAGGTGCCCGGCGCCATCTATCAATATTGGCTGCAAGACAAAGAAAACAAGTGTTAGTGTGCGGTTGTAACATAATATAACTACATAACAACAAGGATGACTCTCAATGAGGTTAGACTCACTCACAGAAACAATGTACATTTTCTTAGGTTTGGTTCTACATAGCATTAAGTTAAATTATGAAATGTTCTTAACTGTTTCAGCATTTCAAAACTAAACCTAACTGGTGTTCTAACTTCATAACTTGTAGCACTCTTATTGTAGAGGCAATCAGCACTATTGTCCCACACAGGGTAAGAAATAGAACGTACTGGGTAATTTCTATTCTTTAAATGTGTAACTTTGAAATTAAGTTTGTCCCAAGAATTTAATCATTATTGTGCAGAAGAAACCTAACGTTGTATGTGGAAGTTAGGACAAGGTATTAAAAGGTAACGTACAGAACAAAGGATATAACAATAGGAACCAAATTGCCCATGATAATTGATATAATAAATAGCAGTAATTAATACAAATTCCCTGGTAAGGCCAGATGCACAGGAAGGAAAAAAATCTGCCAGGCTAGAGGCAAGCAGGAAGGTGACCAATCCAGTATATTACAACTTATTTTTTCTGTAATTCATCGGCATAACTGTTTAAATGTTTTCTATGACAACTGCCAGACGAGCCTCCAGTACCACACAGTCCACGGGTGCTGTGTCAAATTCCATTATTGATCAGCTAAAGTACAAAGAAATAATGGACAGGTATGGGAGCGGTGGACTACCACTGGTGATCATCCTAAACTCACCACAAGTAAGACAAGTAAGATCACCACTAATCAAAGGTTGGCTCTGGTACAGACGCCATTTTCCCCCTAGTTTCTACCTCAGGATAAAGAGTGTGTGTGTGTGTGTGTGTGTGTGTGTGTGTGTGTGTGACCATCAGTGCATTGCACGTTCATGACTTAGGAATGGGCACCTTGATCAGTGTAAATCACTGTACTTCGTCTTCGCAGCCCCACACCCCCACAGGTCCTGAGGCTTGTTGGGGTTGGTTATTATATATGCATTTGTAACGGAAATTAATGTCAAAATAATTATAAATACACCAAAATCTATACGAAAAGTAGTTTATCTAGATCCAAGTGCATTATGGTGAAGTTGTAAAAATTTACCAAAAATTGTGGAAGTAAAAATTTACTATAAAGTATTTCTCAGTCACCTTACGAGTGGTTCGAGGTAACTTTAGCTATTATTTCCGATAACTTATATATTAATAGTCAGTTTATGTTTCTTGGTGATAGACATATAATTACTGATATTTCAGACGAGAAGCAGACAACCACACACCTGCCTGACAAAACAAAACACACACACACACACAATCAATAAACAACCAAAACACATGAAATAACTAAATGAAACAAATATTCCACCATTAAATAAGTAATCAATCGAACACTTTCCTATATAACAATATAAATAAAATAAAAATAAATCACTTCCATATGTATACCATATATACTACTACCTAAATACCTCAATATAATTACATCCACTTTAAAAAATAAACCTGGAATAGTAGTATAATAAATAAAAATAAATTATAATATTGACAATACTAAACAAGTGAATCTACAACACGAGGAGCGCCATCACATGTGTATAAAACCCTTAATTCTCCATTAATTACACATCACAACATACTAATATTCACTCTATTAAGGGAGTATGTGCTCTTATTTAATTGTAAAGGCTTAAAAGGTGGTTAGGAGGTGTAAATAGTGTTAAATAATGACAAATACGGGAGCCTACCTTTGCCGTGAAGCCAGGCATGTTGAGGAGAGGCTGAAGGGACAACATGGCGGCGACACACTCAGAATATTAGAAGGAAAATATCTACCTATTACTATCAAGGTCATTAAGTATTTTATGTGGATCCTAAACAATGTAGGAAATTATGGGTTTTTGTATTTATTTATTTATATTTTTTGTTTTGGAGTGTTTATGATAGTGTGATGATTATTTATGTTTGTAAAATTTAAGTATGTGCTTTATTTATTTTCGTTTTCTATGGTACACGCTACCAGGCTTACTATTTTCTCTATTTACTAAATTTAAAAATAAAATAGATACATACTTTAATTTAACCTTTGATCTCACAACAAACTTTTCAGATCCTGCCAATGTTTGGATCAATTTACCCATACTACAAACAAGTGGCAAAGTTAACCAACAACACCAACAATGGCACAAGTTGAAAGACTTAACACCTCACTGCCGCTAAGCATGGTGTCTAATCTGCAAAGTGCACACGCCAAGTTTCCGGCATCGAGCTAAGAAACTCGTCCTCTACGTGAGCTGCAACTCTCGTATTAAAACATTAGTATATAAAGAAGCTACAAAAGGCCCGGAGGCCTGCACTAGGTAGTTCCTGTTCCTCCAATACTCCCTTATTACCTACACCCACCTCTCATCCCCATCCATAAAGCCGTCTAGTCTTCTCTTAAAACTCCCTATCGTCTGTGCACTAAACTACCTGCTGACTGAGTCTGTTCCAATCATCTACCACCCTATTTGTAAACCAATCTCTACCTATTTCTTTACTAAATCTACATTTTTCTAGTTTGAATTCGTTATTTCTTGTTCTATCCTGACTACTGATCGTAAGAACTTTTCCTATAAGATCCCTCACGACAATCTGCTGTTATCCGCCTCACCTGCGCCTTCCTCAGGAAGACTGGTCAGCTACCACTAGGGACGGGCGGGTACCCGGGGTCCAACTCGGGTAGATGAGTACCGGATGCATATTCACGAATTGCCTGCGGGATCCCGTACTCGGTGCGAGGACGGCTGGCTGGCGCGCGGCAATTTAAGGAGTAACTAACCAAACTTTATTTACTAGGCTAAACATATATCTCTTTTGCCCAGCCGGGTACCCGGGACAAACCTTATACCTTAGTTAAGCTGATACCCTGGTTATTTTCTGTAATACTATTTTCATCACTATTATTGTAATATGAGTTATATTTTTATAGTTATCCCTGACATCTGAATGTAAACAAACCTTCCTTGTTCCCGCCAATGTGCCCGGTGGATATGAGTCCCGAGATCACGCTCGGTAAATAATCGTCTCGACTTAATAGACCGTCACACCCCTAAACACCAACAACAACAACAACAATAACATTTACTAGAACGTGAACGAAATAAGTGGAAGAACAGGAGTAAGAGGAAGAAGAGGAGTGAGTGGAAGAAGAAGGAAAAGACATCCGGGTAATAATAAGAAGAGAAGGAGGAAGAGGATTTTACTAACCTCCACGTATCGACATCCATAATTAAGTCACTATCATGAATTTAAAAGGCGCAAGCAGTATAGAGAAGGCGGAAGAGCTTTTAAGTGTACCTAAGAAGCTTGAAGTGGACCAAGTGGAGAGAGTTAAGACAACCTACACTAATTTATCTAAGAGGTTCTCAATCTGGGGAAAGAAGGACATGACGCGACAATATTGTCTTATTTACGCTGCCAGGCTGGAGTTAATGAGGCCATTAGTGGCGAAGAAGGCTATTAGTAAATGGGGTAGGTGTTAATTGTGCTTGTTAAATTTAATGTAATTTTAATGTATGTGTGAAAACTTAACTTAACTCTTAACTGTCAAGAATTTACGTCATAGGAAAAAAAACTGTCTAATCGATGTATTTTCACCTATTAATTATTTTTTTATTAACACTTAACTTGCATCTTACAACTTCTACACGACTCTAACTTACGTTGTGACAGTTGTAGTTGTATTTATGTATTGATATGAAGTAGGGATGTATTTCACGTATTTCTTGTGGATTTTAATAACATGTTTACATCTCACAACTTCAATATGAATCTAACTTCGGTTATCACAGTTGTATTTATGTATTTATATTTCACTTCTTTAAGTATTTATTAATTTGCAGGGAATGAAGTGAAGGTGAAACGCTTACATGACCTGGCAGGGGACGGGGAGGGCGTGAGGTGTGTAATAATTGGAACACTCTACAAGAAACAGGAACTGAAACCATCCATCCTGAAGGAGATATCAGAAGAGGTAAGATAGACAAGGTTTCAGGAATTTTTATTTGATATTATGTATATTAATCTAACTTAACCTAACCTAACCTAACTAAACTAACCGAACCTTACCTAATCTAACTTAACTAACATAACTAACCTAACCCTTTACCTAGGTATGCATTTTCAATTAATTGGATAACGTATAAAAATAAATAACAAAGTGCTTAGAGATACGGCAGTCGTAGCGCGTTGTCATCCGCTATTCCTACGGCCTGTGCCTTATTATTTACCTGGTAAAGCATCTTTCAAGTTATGCTAGGTTTAGTTAGGTATGGTTTGGTTCAGTTAGGTTACATACGAGATAAATATAAGATGCTATATAATATTTCTTCAGCATTTATTAATATTATACAATTCCACAGCACCAACTAATGCCTCAGCCAGTGGTCAAGAATTATGTCGGTGAAAAGGACGAGTTAATACTTGAAGATGAAGTACAGAGAATACAACTAATAGGAAACATTGATATTCCAACATTATTAACAGGTAAAACAAATATAATTAACCAGGTAAGGCAAGGTGAGGTAACATACAGGATTAAAAAAGTACATTAATGATATAAAATTATCGATTAGTGTTATTTTTACCATCGTAACTAAGTAGCATGTGTTTGAGTTATATTATAAGTTAAGTATCACGTACATTGTAGTTAATAAGAGATATTCCAGTTTTGAATGATAACAGAATGACTTTTATCAATTATAAAGTACTGATAATTTTTTGGGGGTATTAAATCTTTATCGTAATGACTTGTACATATCATTGAATATTATATCATTATAGTTACATTTACATATCATTGAATCTTTATCGTAGTTACATTTAAGTATAATTCCAGGCGTGATTGTGGCCGTGCTTGGGAAGGCGTGTGAAGGAGGCAAGTTTCAGGTTGAGGACACCTGTTACGCTGGTCTGCCTCACCCTAACCCAAGGGAACCAGTTAAACAAGACAGGTATTAATGCATAGTACTGATACATACACTCTTAACACACTACCTAACCTAACCTTACCTTACCTTACCTTACCTTACCTTACCTTACCTTACCTTACCTTACCTTACCTAACCTAACCTTACCTTACCTTACCTTACCTTACCTTACCTTACCTTACCTTACCTTACCTAACCTAATAATAATAATACATATATACTTTATTTTGTCTTTTTGTGTAATACAGAAAAGAAACTACAGTATATACATGTAAAACTTCACTACAACACATTTTTACACATTTCTACACACTGTACATGTATAAAAACTAGATAGAATTAATTGTTGCTAAGTATATTGTTTTATTGTTTTATTTAATTGGTGTCTTGCCCTCAGGTATGTTCTCTTGGTGTCGGGGTTTGAGCTGAGCAAAGCCACAGATAACTTACTTCCGTTAGAGTTGATGGTGGATCATATCACGGGTTATCTCGGGTGTCCTGAAGAGCAGACTGACCTCGCCTCGATATGCCGGGTCATTGTGGCAGGTAATGATAATGATGATGATGATGATGATATATACTTTATTTTGTCTTTTTGTGTTATACAGAAAAGAAACAATTGCTTAAAACTACAGTATGTATATATATGTAAAACTACAGTAATATTGATGCTTGTGTTGTATGGTGTCGGGTTTAATATGAGGTTAATACGAGTCCTAATGAATGCTAAAACCTATTGTTATTTGTATATATAAAATTCGCTTGAGTATAAGTTTTTTTAATATCAGTACAAGAAGTTTATAGAAGGAAGAGAGGATAAAATTGAAGTAAGTAAGTAATTGTAGACGATATTGTTTATATATGAATTTTGTTTAAGGATAAGTTATTAATATAAGCGCAAAGAGTCTATAGAAGGAAGGGAGGTTAGGTTAGGTTAGTAATTGTAGATGACTTAAATGATTCTCTAATATAACTTTCTTGACTTACAGGGAACTCCATACATAATAGAGAGAGTGAGAAGGGACAGAGTGACTTAATGAAGGTTGTGAAGGAACTCGATGACATCCTAATGCAGATCGCTGTGAGTTTGCGGCGTTTATTGTTAATTATATAAACACATGAAGGTATTAGACTAAACTTATTGACCTATTGCTGTGAGTTTCAGCGTTTATTGTATATTATTTTAAGACATGAGGCATTAGAAGACAATTATAAAAGGATATATTGATACTGTTAAGTTTTTTTTGTCTAATTAATTAATGTGTTTGTGTGTGCGTGTGTGTGTTGCAGAGTTCCTGTCCCGTTGACCTAATGCCGGGAGAATGTGACCCGACCAATCACCTGCTTCCCCAACAACCCTTCCATCCATGCGTCCTGCCCAAGGTGAAGGGAGGAAGGGAGACTTAAACAAAACTTAACCTCAACTTTAAACTCCTTCCTCATTTTTATCTTTGAATTTATATTATATTCTTTATGTTATTGTAGAGGATTATTTTTTTTATTATATAGAACACCTTAAGAATGTAGTTATTTATTATAGTAAGAAATTAAGTTCAATAGTGTGTTTACATCCTATTAATTGTACTTGTAGATGATTCAATTTCTCACTCTTAGTACCAATCTGTGGCATTAATATCAGGTTAACGTACAAATTATAAATGAATATGGATACTAATTTTTTATTCCTCTCTTCCTTCTCTTCCTCCCTCCTTCTCTTCCTCTCTCCTTCTCTTCCTCTCTCCTCCTCTCTTCCTCTCTCCCTCTCTCCCTGCAGGCCCGAGGTTACTCCACTATGCAAGGTGTGACCAACCCCTACGAGTGTGAGTTGGGCGGAAGAGTACTTGTAGGAACGTCAGGACAGAATGTGGAGAATGTTATGCGTTGTTCCACCCTACAGGACCCAATGGAGGTTCTACATAAGCTGTGTGAATGGGGACACCTTGCTCCGACTGCACCGGATACACTCTGTAAGTCCCCCATATTTAAGAGACGACAAGAATAGGTAAAAAAAATCTCAGATATTCCTCATTTTTTATTTATTTATTTATTTATTTTTTTTTTTATACTTTGAAAGGGTATTTATTGGGTAAGGGACGATAAATATATGATGATACTTGATTTCATTCATTATTTTCTCCGTACAGCCACATATCCTTATTACAAAGAGGATCCGTTCATCATGACTCAATGTCCGGATATCTTCTTTGTCGGAAACCAAGAAACATTCAACTCTAAGCTTGTGGAAGGTAAGATAGACTTGACTTGACGTAACACCAATGATTTAGATTCATTCTGTTTGTAATTAATTCTGTTTGTAATGTGTTTGAGAGTAGAGTGAAGTAATATTAGTAGATAAATTCATGAACCTTATAATAAACTTTCTGAAAACACCGGTAGAAAGAAAAAAGAAGTTACATCAGTGACTTATAAGATCAAAAAAGAAATTAATTGAACCTAAAACTCCCTAACATCACTAAAATATACTTCATCACTATTATTACATATTCTAATTTAATTCTCATTTCTCCTTTAACTAGTGTCAGGCCAGAAGGTGTTGCTGGTGTGTGTTCCTAAGTTCAACACAAGCAGTACATGTGTATTAGTGAACCTCAGAACCTTGGATTGCCAGCCACTCAAGTTCTCGGTCGGTCTTCCTGAACCCGCAGAAGGAGAAACCGTACAAGTGAAGAGCCCTGAAGGAGAAGGAGGAGAGGGAGAGAAGTAGGATGTTTAAGTATAGAGATTATATCCTTTTTTATAAGATTTTTTATTTTTTATTATTGTCATTATTGTTGTTTTTGTCTGATATTGTGTTCGTATCATTGTGTTCTGTCGTAAAGTTTATTTTTTTTTTCATCGTAATCGTCATTGTTGTGTATTTTCTATTATTATGAGATTTGGGAACTTTTGATACATACATAAATTTTTCACTTAATTGATTATTATTTTCATACATTTTCCTTTGATGAATAGTGTACAAGGCAAAAAAGAAAGAAAAAATAATAAGGATATATACGTTATTTTGTCTTTTTGTGTAATACAGAAAAGAAACTGGCTTTGATGATGATAATATTTGTGATATAATTAATAAAGATAATGTGAATCTTTGGTATTTCAGGCTTTTTTACATTGCTCTTATCATTCTTCTTAAACTTTCCACTTAAACCTTTTCTATCCTTTCTCATTATTCCTTATTCTTCTCCTTCCATATTTCTCATCATCTCATCACTACCACTACACACAATCAGCATTATTTCCAGCGTATAGAAAGAAATAGATGAAGGAGGGAGATGTTGCAGTCTTGAAAATTTAATGCATCTATTCATACTGTTGATTAAGTCAGTATAGAATTAAGATACTGACTTGGTTATGTTAAGAGGTCAATGCCTGATAGTTTAGGAAGGCAGGTCAATATTTTGTGACCTTTGTAACTTAGGCTTGACATGAGGAGAGATGTTATATTTGCAGTTGCCTTTGCAGGTGCGACCCTTTCTGTGGTGGAATTGTGGTGTTAATGTGTGTAAGTGGGAAGGGTTAAGCACTAGCTGCTTCAGTATTTTCCATGTATATATGGCTGTGTATCTCTCTTAGTATTGCTGTGTTACCAATTAAAACATTAAATCATACCTAGCAGGGTCTCACACTGGTTAACATAAATGTTTTCATTCTTGCAAACTGGTTCACAGCTTAACACTTATAGAAAACTTTTAAGCAGTATTCTATGAAATTATGTTGAAAAATCTTTTGGGCTGAAGCCCGTGGTATTTTGCCACTAAGGCCACCCTATTGTTACGCCTCTGCATTCTGCCCTAAATACAAATCAAACACAAACACAAAATATATTAATACATAAATAAAAAAAACATTAATAAACCATAATTGATACGGAAAAAAACATTAAAACTCTAGGCTATCATAGTGTTACGTATTTCCCGCCCGATAAAGAAACTATCACCCTTCCCTCCCTCCCCCCTCCCTCCCCTGAGTACCCTCCCATCCTCCCTCCAACATGGCTGGCCGAGGCGGCATCCTCGTATTGCAGAGTGACTGGCAAGAATCACTCAGGTGAGTACAGTACATGTCCCTTTCACCTCCCTTTCCTTGTCCCTCGAGTAACGCCTGACCTGTGACCTGACCACATGTTAGGTCAAACTATAACTTTTCACTCAAAGTTCAAGAGAATCCAGTTTGTTTACATTGTCACACTTCACTTTTCAGTGTTT
This sequence comes from Metacarcinus magister, assembly GCA_029783475.1. Classification (NCBI taxonomy): domain Eukaryota; kingdom Metazoa; phylum Arthropoda; class Malacostraca; order Decapoda; family Cancridae; genus Metacarcinus; species Metacarcinus magister. The sequence continues at coordinate 519,486 of JAPQNM010000036.1, forward strand.
ATTTTGTGATTGTTTAGGTAATGTTTGTGTTTGAGTGATTGATAGGACAGTGTAAGTTCGATTTGGGTTGAAGTGAAGTTGAGTCTAAAGTGTCGATGATTATTATGAATGATGGAGGAAGATAATTGTGTAATGTCACCTAAACAGTTTAATACGAAGGTATTAGTTAGTGTTGTTTTAGTTGTGTTGTGTAGCTGTCAGAATACATTATTACATGCATGATTTAACCCACTAATGTGACGTGTGTGTACATGTGTGTGTGTGTTTCACTACTTAAGTGTTTGTACAGAATGAAAGGGAACGTCAGTGAGTGGTGGATCAATGTTATAGTTTGTGTACAACAACAAAGCTTAAAGTGAGGCTAAATCTGCATTATTACTGCTCCTCTTCTATCATCTTCTTCTTCCTAAAGCCAACAAGCTAAGGGACACCTTGGGAAAGCGGGGTTTTAGGGGGAAGCAAATATAGCCCATATATGGCAATCTGGAAAAAAAATCTAAGGTGGAAAACCTAATTTTTGGTAAAAAAAAACTATCAAAAGCGTATGTAACCAAACCAGATCACCCCCAACGACACAACCCTAACCTAACCTAAACTAAACTGACACGGGGAGAGTATGCCTCCCTGGCCCCCCAAACTTAACGTAATCTAACTTCAAAGACGCTTTGTGAGGTAAATAATGTCGAGCACTGCCTGAAACCTTCACATATGTGTTTAATACACTATGTATAGTATGTAGGACTTCATATTTATATCGATATCGTCCGAGCAGTAGTTATGCAGATTTACCAAAGTAAGATGTTTAGCTTTTGAAGGAAAGAAGGAAGAGATGTCTGACTTAAATAAAAAAGAAGTATGTAAATAAAATCTAAGGTCCTTGTAGTTATAGGACAAGACCACTTATAAGATGGAAGGATAGAGTAAAGGAGTACATGGGTGGAAGAGGTGATGATAGAAGGGGAGGAATTGAACAATTAAGTAGGAAGTGTTTGGACAGAGAGAAGTGGAGTCTCCTATACCATGGCAAACCCCTTGATGTATATTCCTGAAGGGAACGAGGCGACAGGAACTATAGATAAATAAAAATCACCGACAAGTGTATTAATGATCACTACCCTGGCAGGAACAACGATGGCTCTGCCTGGGTGCTGTTTAAGTTACTGGGGAGCAAGGCAGAACATGGGAAGGTGGGCGGAACAACTGCCAGCAGAACATTCACAGTCCAAGCCCGCATGGAACGCACCATCACCATCACGCACACACCCACAGGCCGCTCAACATTGTTCGTGGCGCCAAGACAGACATTCAGTGGCATCCATTCCAAGAGTGTAAGTAAGGAAGGGAGGGAAAAAAGGGGGTTAAGTATTCAATAAAGTCAATGAAAGCTATTAATATCATGAAGTGTTTGTGTTAGCATTTATAACTCTAAATTATATCAACTCATATTATTTTAGTATTTGATGATGTGAGTGTGTTTTAATGCGAGTGTTCGTCCTCAGGTGATGTCCTTGGGCGTGGCTGAGGGAGGCTTGGCTGTGTCTGTTTGTGTGGAAAACAAACTCCACGTGTGGGAGACAGAGACAGGCTTGGTCAGGGTAAGTAAAAGTGGTGTTGGATCCTGCCACATCCAGAACACAAACCAAGTTACATTGGTTTGTAGTAGACTTGAATATTGATGATTACCATTATCACCACCACTGGCATTTTTATCAATATCACTATTATCATCATTATCAAAGGTAGAATGGTTATTACCTACCTGGCTTTACTTAGTCCATCCAGGTATTAGTGGCACCATCTATAATTGATTGGTATGACACTCACCTGTTGCTTCTCTGTCATCATGAGACAAAAGTTAAGTTAATATTTGACAGCTCCTTCATCCCAATCCCCCCCCACCCCCAGAGGAGCCTAGAGGGCCACCTGTTTGATGTATACAGCTGCCGCATCTTTCCCTCGGGTATTGTGGTGCTGTCAGCTGGTGGAGACATGCAGCTGAGGATCTGGGACGCTGTGACGGGCCAGTGTCCTGTGGTGCTCAAGGGACACACGGCAGCTGTTCTGGACACTGCCATTGTGGAGCGCGGCAAGAATGTCATCTCAGTCAGCAGGTAATAATAATAACAATAATAATAATCATCAGTTTATTAAAATGGTAGTCAGGGATTGAAAATATACAAATAGGGAAATGAATACATCAATAATTAGGGTGAAAAAAGTGTGTGTGTGTTTTGTAGGTTTTCCTTGAAGTGGTGTAATGATTAACACCCATAACAATAACTGTATAAACCAAGGCATTCACACCTTATCACTTGTACAGAGACGGCACCGCTAGGCTATGGAACTGTGCTGCTGCCGAGTGTATAGCAACACTGCTCTCCACCGAGTCTGTCTTGAACTGCTGTGCTGTTACTGACGTTACAGGAAGGATAGACTTGCCGCTACCACCACCACCACCACACCCTCCTGGTGAGCTTTACGTAGAGTGCTCGGAACAGTGACGCAAACTACCAATTGTCATGAATGTGGCAGTGATGAAGTGATTATAGATATAGTATTGAAGTTAAATAAAAATCTGTTCAGGTGAGCTGGAGCACGGGACAGAAGGGAAGGTGCTGCTGGCCGGGGCTGATGATGGCCAGGTGCATCTTGTGAATGTGGTGGGCCGGGTGGTGCTGGCCGTCCTACACCTTGGCTCTCCTGTGCTGGCCGCCTGCTGGGTCACCTCCACTGTGGCTGTGGTGGGTCTGGCTGATGGCCGGCTGGAGGTGGTGGATGCAGAGGTGAGGTTAGGTTGTAGGTGGTTTAAGGTGCATGTGTGTAGAGCCTCGGTGATGTGTGTTTGGAAGGATGCAAAGCTCAGTTCATATATATATATATATATATATATATATTGTCATACAGTACAAGAAAAAAATTTTTGGAAGCTCTGCTTGATCATAATAATGCATATACATTATGGTTTAAGTGCAGATATTGCACCAATCAAACTGCCATTACTCAGCCTCCTCCTTCCTCCCACAGAGCCTGAGCAGCCGGCTGTTATCCCATGACAGTGCCTCCTCCGTGGAGAGCCTGGCACCACATGCCGGTGGCTTTCTGGCCGGCCGCAGGGATGGCACCTGTCAGTTGTACAGGATGGACGGCTCAAGTTCTATCCAGCTCACCGGCTCAGACTGTGACCCCATCTACCAGGTGTCATTAAACTCCAGCCACATCTATACTGCTTGCAGGGACGGACACATCAGAAAGTACTGCATCAGAGACCTTGGTGTTATGTGAACACTGTGTCTGCCTTAGGCCTGCACACACACACACACACACACTCGGCCTCACTCATAAGGTACAGGTCCTTACCACGGAATTTTAATTATTTATATCTGGTCCTGCAAATTGTTTTCTGTAGTCGGTAGTGTTATGAGATGGGTGTTGTTTCACTATGTGAAATATTGCTCAATCTTTACCAAACACATGCTTCTGCCAAATATTTGTCTATTTATAATCCTATTTTAACATATTACTTACATTTACTGTGAAGCTTGTGCTTAAAATGACCTCATTAAGCCTTTAATTTATAGTGACCGTTTCCCTCCCCCTCCCCCCCCCCGTGGTGTTGCAAGGTGTGCTGCAGGTGCCAAGCCTCCCTCCCACCAGGTGTGTTCACTACAGTGTGTTGAAGGAGTCTTTTTTTGGTGTAATTAATGAATTAAGTTACCATGTTTGTTACACTTGACAGTGGCTGTGAATACAATATAGACTATAACTTGTCACATTTTCTTCTCAAAGTGATCAGTCGTTTTGATAGAACAAAAGACCAAGTTTGTTCAGAGGTCTGCTATCATCTTTAGGGACGAGAGGCGGTGGTGATTATTGGCTGCATCACACCACCAACTTAACATCACTGATACAAAACATTATCTATCAATCTTTTATGCCCCTTTAAAGGTGTCTACATACATACATACATACTTGCACATGTATTCCCTCACATCTTTGCGTGTAGGGTTCTTGGGGAGAAGACACCAATTCACAAAGGTAAGGTTACACTAGTCAATGAGTAGGTTGGATCCAGCCTTAAATGCACTCCTATTGGCAGCGCGTTTAAGTCTGGATCCAACCTATTTGTTGACTAGTGTAACTTTAGCTTAAGGGACCAAAGCAAATATGAGAAAGGCAGGAAATCAAAAGGGCGTTACCATCTTCAACATTTATTCATAATTGTTCCAAAACTCATCACATTCCCATCATGTAAGAACCTGGAGTTGTGGACAAGACCTGTGGCATCACCTGAATCAGATCTTGCACTAATACATGATGATAACAGTAATAAATAACTTCCCTCCTCTGAACCAAATTATGTTTTTTTTCCAACCATCTACCACAACATTGAGGCTGCCATTGATGCTACAGAATGATGCAGTGTTGGGAAGTGCAGGAACAAAATCTACCATGACATGCCAGGAACTATCTCTGACCTATAAGGCATGGCACCGAGGGGCTAGTGGTTGTGTCCTAACCCACCCGGCCCTCATGACCTGGCAGCTTCAGTACGCTACACACTGCTGCCCACCCTACCTTACACTATGCCAACCTCTCCAAGATAAGGGAGCACTTGGTGGCCCAAACAAGCATGCTGGTGGAAGATTCAAAAACAGAAATTTACAGAATATACAAGTAGATATCGCTAAGTGTCAGTTTGAAGACTGGCACGGGTGGGCCAACTCTGCTGTGTTGTTGCCAGTGTTTGTTTTGTTCTTGCACCGCCCAACGCTGTGAGACACTCTCAGAACTGCCGTCGTTGGGAAGGAAACATTGTACCAGACACAATGATCCTAGATATATTTTTTTCATTTTACAATTCAGCAATTGAATTCCCAAATCATTTTCATCTGGATTTTGCCTGAGAATTCCTCACACATCATAACTGAATAAATATTATATATATTTAACATATCCAGTTTAAAGGCTTTGTTACATATGGAATAATACTTACCACTATTGCCAGTTGCAGCCAGCCACTGGCATCCAGCCCCTGTGGGCTGGAAATAATGCCACATCTGTGTATGACCTACTTACAGGGAATATTTCAGGGTTCCTAAGGTCTCGGGACCTATGTCAGCAAACTTCTTTGCCTTATCTGTGCACATACAACCAACCTGTTACTATTGGGTTGAGTATTATCTGGCAAATATTAAGTTAGATATGTTCAACATGCACGACTACTTCAACTTCAGGACCAGCAGGCAGAGGCCGACCCCTCGTCCTGCCCCGGCTCAGCAGCCCTGCCCCCCCCTGGGCCGGACACCCCTCAGGGGCCCCTCCCCGCCACACTTCCAGGTGCACACTGATGCATCTCACACACTTGGAATGCACACAACACATCTTTGTAAGAACACTCACTGCAACACCACTCCTTCTATGTACACCTAACAGACCTACACACCGAGACACGAGTGGTGGTGCCACTCCTACTCAGCCAGACTCCTGGCGGCACCCTTGGCACCCACCAGGCACACTGGCTCTGCTTCTCAGGCCTGGGGGAGGCGGGCCGGTCAGGGGGCAAGGGCTCCCCTGTCTTCCTGGAGGTGACAGTGTCCACCAAGGTTCTGGTCTGCTTCCTCTGCCTCCAGACAGTGACGGTGCCGCCCAGGTCCACAGGAATAAATATGATACAAAGGCTCGCTGTGCTGTAACACCACCTCACTGGATCCCATCAGTCAAACTTTTGGCTTGCAGTCAATGGAATGTACAATTTATATAGTATAATACAATTTTCTTCCACTTAAGACTAAAATGAACTTCACACTATACAGTTGAAGCCAAGATGAGTTCCTTGTGTCTGTCTGTAAGTCAGTTGACTGGACAAGTGTCATATATAAATGGCAGTAACATCATCTGGAACATTTTACACAGTTATACGAGATGAAATGGACACACCAGGCACGACACACTCTGCTCCAAACGATAACCGAGTCAGGACTTCAGCAGACACGATTTCACCTGCAACACGACCTAACCTACCGGAAAGTAACTGACAACAAAGTAGATAACTCGCCCTAAAACATCACTATCGCTACGCTCGGAAATAAAAATAAAACATGCATTTTTTGGCATGACGACAACAATCTGATCTACTAGCACACGTTTTAATTTCTGGCCCCAAGAGCTCAGCTGGTGCCAGGCAGGGCGAGGCTAATGGAAAATGAAGCCACGACACTAAATACGCACGTGGTGATAGTGAAGACTCGCTCTGCTGTGCCACTACCAGTATTATGCCTCCAGTGCTGCCACCTGTGAAGCAAAGAGTCAACATAACTGTAACCATTTATAAACACAATTACTTGATCTGTTCTTCCATTTACTCACTGCAACAATTGCTTCTCAAAGAAAATACTAACTCATGAGCACAAGTAAATAACACATTACAAAATAGTAAATGAAGGTGTGCATTAAGAGTGTTGAGTCACTGACCTACAGCATTACAGGGCACCAAAGGGGTCAAAGGCAGCAGGTTGTGATGGCTGCGTTGGGGCAGCACCAGGCTGGCTCACCGCTGCAGGGAAGGCCCCGGGCATCACACCACCTGCCATGGGCATACCCTGCTGCTGCTGAAGGGAGGAATGAGAACCAAGGTGAACAAGGGCTGTGCTGCCACATAACCAAGTATTATATGTCCTTCAAAACACTTCCTGCAAGGTGTGCTGCAACACTTTGATCCTGTGCATTCCTTTGTCTTACCATTGGCTGCTGGGGAAAGGATCCGCCCATCTGCATGCCTGGTGCCCACTGGCCGGGCTGGGCTGCCACGGGCTGGGCTGGGGCTGCCATCTGTTGTCCTGGCATGGCTGGGCGGAAGCCTCCCCCCATAGTGGCTGTGGGGGCGGCAGGGGTCCAGCCAGCACCCCCCGTCTTGTTCTGAGTCTTGGGGGAGTTCCATTGTCCTCTGGGGAAGGAAGATTGATGTCAATTGTTGTCTTCTGCCTCTCTAACATAACGAGTCTGGTTTGGGTCTACAGAATAATACAAAAAATATTCATCTGTGCCTCCCTCCAGACCAAGGAAGTATTTTAAGGTAAACAAACAATGACAACTCTGGTACAGTGTTGTTGTGTCTTTCATTACTCAAAAGATACACACACAACACCAACACCACTGGACAAGACACACCTGAGTGGGCAATAACCACAATTCACTCCATAAAATCAACAAGTGAGTGAGCCAGTCCCACGTGACCCACAACTCCAGGTCACAGCCACTCTGCTACACTCACTTTTGTGTTGCTGGTCCCTTAATGTTGAGGTTGTCCACCAGGGAAGAGAGGGACATGTCTAGGTCTCCGCTGATCAACTTGGCGGGATGGGAGGAGGCTGCAGTTGTAGTGGGTGCACCCATCGCGGAGGGGGCCACTGGTACCCCCCCTACTCCACCGCCCCCTCCACCACCATCCCCACCACCCAGGCTGCCCTCAGGTTGCAGAATGTCGCCAAATCCATCAAAAGCTGTGGTGAGTTCAAGAGGTCAGGTGGTGTGGAGTGGAAGGTGCAGCTTAGAGGCTCCTACCATTGTTACTCTACAGAGGTGAGGAAAACTGACTGTCACATCTTTGTTTCTTAAGCATAACTTTGGTAGTATTTAGTAAAAAAAACAGGACATGATTAAATGAACACTAGCACAACATTTTCAAGTCAAGAACAGTTACAAAATAGCCTCCTGTCGTACTCATACTCAGGGGATCACAAGAGCTACTTTTAAAACAAATGCATACTAAGTACATATGTCAAAGGAATTCAAAGCAGCAGTGATAGTGCAGAGCAGCATCCACACAGAGAAATATTTTACAAAACATGCAGAAGCACAACACATGCACACGACAACAACAACAACAACTAGAATAACAACAGATAAACTAACAATGGACGTGCTCAACAAAAATATAACACTAGTGCTCATAGGCCAAAGGACGGACCAATACCAGACAACTTACTAGGACTCTTTGCCTCTCTTCCTACTTCCATCCTGAGTAACTGCAATGCCTACCTTAGACTACCTCACTGCAAAGCCCTAGTGATGGGGGAGGCAGCCATCGACAGCCCATGTGCAGGCAGCTGGTGAGTGGGGAGGGTATGGAGGGTGAAGAGAGGCAAGGGTGGGATAGTGAAGTGAACTGATTTAGTCCTCTGCAGTGGAGGGTTGGACCACTGCACACTGTTGCTGCCACTGGATCACACAACATGCAACACTACGTTTTGTTTTTCTTTGTGGTTCACTGATGGAGTGATTGGTGTGAATAATTAATCCTTGGTGCTTGGTGTAGTAGTGTTGGTACACCTTCACACTACCCTGCAACCTGCATCATCCTGGCTTGGATAGCATGGCATTGACCTAAACAAAATATCAAAATGTGATACAAATGGTAACTCCCACTTGTGTTCATGAAGCAGGCTGGTCAGTGTGACAGACAGGTGTGCAAAGTATCTGAAAGCAACACAGGAGGTAGATGGTTACTCCCACACAACACTACACATGTAATGCAACACGGCTTTCATGAACTCTGACACCACCAGCCTGGGAGGACACCAATCTATTCAGGATGCTCCTGCCAGTGATCATTACATGTGAGTGGACTTAATTCATGGAAACATGTGGTGCATGCAACACCTGTGTGTGTGTGTGTGTGTGGTATAGAGTGACCAACCATTAGTGTAAGGCAGTACATTCCATTGAGTATGGCTTGGTGTCCCTCACCACCATGCCAGGACCCACGTCCCTACACACCTAGAAACATTTCCTACACAATGACTGGTGCTTGTGCCAATTCTGGATACACTTGTGTACATCCATCACTATTTGTTTTAGATTGATAAATTTTGTTGTCTTGTCATACAAGGGTTGAAGTGATGAAGCTTTCAGTAACTTGTCATGACAGGCAGCAGAGTGATGAAGCTTTCCAGATTTTGATTTCTGCCCAATTTCTGATTGGCTTGAGTGTTATTTGTTCCTGGTTTGTGAAGTCCCTATATTGAGGCAGTCTTCCATGAAGCCTTGAGTTCGTTCCTACTAGAGTACAGGCAACCGTTCAATGTACATGGGTACATTGGGTACATGGGTGGTGTGGAGTGCGGTGACCCATGCTGCGTGCAGAGTGATGCGGCAAGCACACACTGTCCACAGGTGTGGCGGTGCAGGTCACAGTGCTAAGTGAGACAAGCTACACAATATGCACCTGGTCAGTTAATTTATAAATAGAAAGACTGATGGTGGCACAAAGATGAGATGTGAGAGTACTGGTGGAGAGGCAGCTTGGCTGGTGCTGACTGAGACTGTGTCAGGGGCTGGCTGACCCCTGCTGCAGTGGGGGGGAGGGGGAGGCACACCACTCCAGGTGCCATCAGATCCAGACTCATGGGTAGCCAATAAAGTTTTGTTTCATCACAGTGGATTATTGCACTTGTTGATACACTGGTTTTGGTGGAGGTGGTGACCAGATCTGTGCCGGGGGAGGGGGGGGGGTGATGGAAGACACAGAGGAGGGAGAGGAGGACGGGCACAGGATACAAGGGAAGGGAGGGATGACTCAAGGTGGTAGTGGTGGTGGTGGTGGTTTAGGCAGTGTCACCCTGGGTAATCAAGCACAGTATAGTCCTGCCTTGGAGGCCGGCTCGAGGGTGCAAGTCAACACTAACTATTGAGCTGCCTCACACCCCCACAGCACACCCTCACAGCCTGGCAGGCACGGAGGGTGGCGGTGGGTTGCAGGATGATCAGGATGGATGGTGGTGGGGAGAGGGGGGTGAGAGGTGGTGGTGGTGATGGTGAGGTGGTGGTCACCTTCAGGCTGAGCTGGGGGCACTACAGGGGCCTGGAGGGGCACGCCACTGCTGCCGACCCCTGCTAGGGAGTCCAAACCAGCCAAGAGGTCAGCTGTGCTAGAGGTTGTGGTGGTGGTGGTGGTGGTGGTAGTGGTGGTGGTGGTGGTGGTGATGGTGGAGGTGCCGAGAGAGCCAAGACCACTCTGAGGGGGAAGGGAAGGAGCGGGGGGGCCTGACACGCCAAAGTCGGCAAAAGGATTGGCATCGGTGACGCTGATGGAGCCTGTGCCTGGACCACCTCCTACCATGGCTGCTTGCAAGGAAACAGTGCACAACGGTCACTCACTTATATCTCACTCTCTCTTTTTTTCTTTCTCTCTCTCTCACTCACTAATGACAGATAAACTACGCCTACATGACATCACAAGCACTGTTTAGCTCCCTATGTTCCCCTGTAGCCTGACTCTCTCCACCCAATCAGCCATGGAAGTGATCAGCGGGCCACACCTCCACTCACTCCCTTGCACAACACTCACACAAAATGGAACAACACAAACTACCTATTACAGATGCTTTAGGAATTTGAAGAAGAGTGGCACCAGTCCAGGCTGGCTTTATGGTATTGTGTACTGTATACACTGCACTCAACACATGCTAGATTCCATTCAGGGTAGGACTGGGTGATACACTTTCTTGCTACAAAGTAACACGCTATAACCTCACACAATGACTGATGTATCCTGGAGTCTATGATGCACCTCTCACCAAGGAAAAACTACTTCGGTTTTCCATTTTCTCCATTCACAGTTCAATAACAATCTGGCAAAAGCCTAGTAAGGTGAGCTATGATAAAAAGCTCAGTTTTCTATTTTCCTGGACAAGACACTATTATATCCTGTTACGGCTGGAACATTTGCACACTGCTTTCAACATCTCTATCGCTTCCCTTGCCTAGCCCTGCCTGTATAGCCTTTGCATGTGGTGCCACAACAACATCAGTCACCTTGCACCTCAGGGACTGCATCACGACCACTCATACTTCCCAACGACAACCACACAGACAACAAGAGCTCCGAGACATTGAGTTAATCACCCAGTATTGATTGGCATGCTGAAATCTTACCATATCTGTTAGTAAAGGCAAAGTAGTAGTGTTTTAGAGTAAGCCGGCACAGTAAGGTTACCTGCAACAACCCAACCTCATTGTTAGCAAAGTGTCAGTCAAAACAGTACAACTATTACCTGGCCAGGTGAAGGAACTGGTCGCAACCGTGCCTGTCACATGCAACAATGGTTCATTCTATTAGTGGTCAAGTGGTGTGTGCAGAAGCAGCATACTTCACAAGCATCATATTGGCTCAATGCTATGGTGAGCTACAATGACAAAAATAATAAGTGATGCACACTATTTATCATCACTTGAGGCACCCAGAGGAAGGAAGAGCTTGAGAACTCTGCTGAAAACACACACAGGGGGTCTGGGCAGCCCCTCCCTGTGGACGATGTCTAACATTCATCAACACTCACGGCAATTACTATCTGAAGCCAAATCTTCCTTGAGGTGCTTTACAACAGAACAATGGCAGCTCCACCAGCCTTGGACACCCTGGCACCCTTCCACCCCATGACCTGACCAACCCTTGACCCTTCCACCCCATGACCACACCAATCCTGACACCCTCCCCTCCAATGACCTGACCAACCCTTGACCCTCCCCTCCATAACACCTGAACCAACACTACACAGCACCAAGCTGCCTCAAGACTGGTGGTCACTTCCATTAAAAAAAAACTATAACAAATAAATATGTATTATAATATACATATCCATATATATAAGGGATGTGTAACATGAAACTGATATATAAATATTGCATTTGATCAGAAACTAATAATAGAACATATGCTGTAAATTGTTTTAGGTCATTCTCAAGAAAGTGTCATAGGAACACATGATGAGACTTGATGGGCACCAGATCCACAAACACTTGACACTTGACACTCCTAACTCAACACAATAAACACTCGACAGGTTAACAACTGCACTTGCTAATCCACAACACAACCACCTTCTTCATCTGGAGTGAATGTCCTCGTGTGAGTTGCAGGTTACCAAGTCAGAAGTACTCATTAGGTGTACATTGACTGAACAATACACTTGCTGGTGTGTTATCAATATAAAACATATCCATCACACTCATCCTCCATCATCATCATCATCATCATAACCTTTCATCTCCACATCCTTCCATTACCTTGACTCTCCTAACAATACTTTCTCTCATCACTACAATCATTTACTACCACCATTCCACAGACATTTCCTCGGCTGTTTGGGGAAAAGAAGAATACGTAAAGAGAGTGTGTGTGTGTGTGTGTGTGTGTGTGTGTGTGTGTGTGTGTGTGTGTGTGTGTGTGTGTGTGTGTGTGTGTGTGTGTGGGCCGAGGGTGACATGCGGGGCACTACACTACACTGACTCCTAGGGTGAAGGTCAACCAACTCGGGTCAATAAATTATGGGAATCAACTGAAATAAATGGTAGAAAGTTAGCCAACAATTAAGTGTGTGTCAGGGTTTGAAAAATAATGATGTAAAAAAAGAAAACCAATTTGGATTAACTTAACTTCAAGCTTCTACATTTTTTTTTCAAACAGGAAATAATAGTTGAAAAAACCTTCATCAACACGCTATTTTGGGGTTTGAACTGAACTCACAAATTATAAAAGAAAATTATTACTTCAAAAACTGTCAATAGGGAAATCAAAACATGAGGAAACTTGTATGTAAAAATAAAAACGTTAAAAAACAAATAAAGTTCATGCTCAGAATACAACTTACTCTGGGATGTGCTACTGTTGCCAAATACAGCATCAAAGGCATTATCAGAAACAAAACCAGGGGCTGTGGAGGAGGTTTGAGACACACTCTGAGAGACACCTGTGAGAACAACAGCTTTAATTACTACCAGGCATCCCCTCCACTCTTCAGGGGCAAGGAGCAGGTGAAGGGGTGAAGGGGGGCAGGAGAGGGCACGGGAAGGGGTGAGGAGGGGCTCTTACTACTCCATAACAACATTCACCTATCACACTGCTATCCTCTAAAGCTACATACTAATGCACACTAGTCTAGCTAAGTCTCCTGAGGGTGGTGTGTGGTGTGTGGGTGACCAAGACTCTGCCCTTCCTCACCTCACCTCACCTCACACCTCGGATACACTACATCAACACTTCCTCACTAACACACTACGTACTACCATCATAAACAACACTTCTTGATCATTTTGAATAAATGTAAGTTCACTTCGGAATTCATAACAAAGATATTGGTGTCCACTTTTAATGAAGGCGTTTGTATGAACCAACACAAAGGCAACACACTTCACACACGGAATAATCACCCACATGGAACGGACGTTTAGAAACATTGTAACAAACCTGTTAAGCTTCTCTATCTTAAATTTTAATATTTTGCAATTATATACTGTGTTTGATATGCAAGAAACGGTCTCCTGTCCCTGAAGTCATTGAGTGTTGATATAACCTACAACTATACTACAGTGGTATCCAAGTGTTGCATACACACCCACATTGAATTTGTTACTCCACTGTGGGTGTGTATAAGTGTGTGTTGAAGGTTGAACTAAGCACCCGCCTCTGCCTTGGTGTCAGTTACTTAGTGTTTGAGCCCCAGTGAGTCTGTGAGCCACACCTTGGTCACTCCCCAACCCAGCCAAACCCCAACACTACCCACACTACCCACGTCCTTCACTACCACAAAACATCACTCACATTACCCTAACTCATCCTTTGATGCTTACTGATACTATCATATTTATATAAAACATCAAATAAAGTATATCTGAAGGGCATTTTTATGAAAAGGATAATATACTTTTAGTAAAATATAAACCATACTATAAAAACAATTGAAAATAATAAATACTTGGATGAATATACATATTCAGTAATAGATGTAGCAAGGCAAGCAGGCAGAGGGGCAAGCAGGCACACATGCACACGTGCACACACACACACACACACACACACACACACACACACACTCACACTCACACACACACACTTATAAAACACACTGAGAGGACACAACCAGACATATATAAGTGGTGTTGGTATGACAGAGCCACTGAGCTTCCAGCACACACCAGCAAGGCCTCACCGCCACACCCACAACACAACACAACGCTACACACCCAACACAACACCACAGTGACAGGATGCTCCACACTTACCCGGCTTTCTGATGGTTATTCACCACACCGTAACCACCTGAACTTATTTACACTTCTCTTTGTGACTCAATGAAATGTAAGGAGTGAAGAAAAGTTTATCATTAATAAAGACAACCTTGCAACATAACTCACAATAACTGAAAGGAATGTAATAGATGAGATAGAAAATTCCATTGTAAACACTCATGCAATCCACTGCTTTTACGAATTGCTTAATTGAAAAGTCAAAAAATGTCTTCCTAACTATAGGAATAAATGGAATGTTATTCATGCACAGAGAATAATAATAATCCGGCATTTATAATGAAACACTACAAGCGAAAATATGGAACTAAATCCAACCAGGACACAGCCTTCATCCCTTGTGAGGGTACGGGAAGGTGTGTCTCGAGTCTTGACACAACACACCAACAACCACACAACGGCACCACTCAACTCAACTCAACTCAACGCAACACACATAAAGCCTGTCCCACGCACACCCACCTCACTGCACCTACTCACACCAGCTGCACCAGGACACGGGGGCCTCTGGGTGCCGGGGGAACAACACTCACCTACCCACTAATACTGCAACACGGCTTGGGAAAATTAAACAAAGTATTAAGGAAATGATGCCAAAAAACACTTAATCATTCAGGACTTCAGGAAATTCTTTAGTGTGCAGCTGAAGTGGTTTTGCTTTCCAGTTAATAGACGATGCGTGCAGTGGAGTGAGTACTTAGTGACGACATGAGTACTGACTTGACTCATCAGGTGGAGTGTACACAAGACAAACACTTTCTGGGTGTGAGGGAGAGGGTGCCTTCCTAACTCATGACAGTGCCGGTGCCAAGTGAGTGCAGTGGAGTGGGGCTGGGAGGAAAAAAAGAAAGAAAGAAAGAAAGAAAGAAAGAAAGAAAGAAAGAGAGAGAGAAAGAGAGAAAGAGAGAGAGAGAGAGAAGAGAGAGAGAGAAGAGAGAGAAAGAGAGAAAGAGAGAGAGAGAGAGAAGAGAGAGAGAGAAGAGAGAAGAGAGAAGAGAGAGCGAGAGAGCGCGAGAGCGAGAGAGAGAGAGAGAGAAAGAGAGAGAGCAGAGCAATGCCATGCGGAAAGAGTGAAAGCGATAACCTACATAGCCTCCGGTCCTACCATTGGTGTGAGGTGGTGGTGGTGGTGGTGCAGTAGTGGCAGCCGCTGTGCCACTTAGCATGTCAGCAAAGGGGTTGCTCAGCTGCAGCAGGTCATCTGAAGCTTTACCTGCCTGGTGGGGGAACGAGACAGTCAAGTGGGGAACCAACAATGAAATGAGACTCACAAAACAGGAATGGAAAGGAAAACAAAGAAGAAAATACTACTACTTCTTCAGTTGAAATTTGCACACTGCTCAGTATAGAAATGTGAAATGAATGATGATAAATGTTCTCAATTATAACCAGAATAAAAAAATTATACATGAAACTGATGTAGGAGTTGAAGTGTTTCCCTGTTGTCCCGTTACCCTTCCTTACCAGGCCTGCTGCACCATCTGTCTGTGTGGGGCCAAACAGGTCAATGATCTGTGAGGCGTCACCATTGTTTGTGGGGATGGCTGGTGCGCCCTCGCTAGTGGGGGAACTCAGGAAGGGGTTGTTCTTAGCTTGGTCATGCTGGAAGGACACAAACATTTATAGCACTGACATACATACATATTTCTCTGTCAGAACCAAACGGCTACCAATGAATCTTAACAACCTATTATCTGATAGACCTAATTAAACTGTACAACTGTCATTATGAATATTTGTTCTATGACTAATAATAATGCAGTAAAATGAAACTATATCTTTATTCCAAAACATGACTTTCTTCCTCATTTTCTTGAAAGCAATTATAGATATTGGATATATCATTGCAGCATCTGATAGACCTAATTAAACTGTACAACTGTCATTATGAATATTTGTTCTATGACTAATATAATGTAGTATAATGAAACAGTATCTTTTATCCAAAACATGACAAATAATAATAATGAACAAATAATAATAATAATAGAAGAGGCAAAAAGACAGAAAAAAAAAGGAGAATCACAACTCATAAAAAATAAATAAATAAATAAACAAATAAATAAATAAAATAATATAGAATCACAACTCATAAACAAAACAGTAAAATAGAACTTTCCGCACTTCAGCTTTCACCTTCAGCTTTTCATACATCGCCTCCTCCTCGGCCAACGCTGCTCTCTTGGTCAACTCATCCAGTCCTGTGCCATTGTTGGTGGGTGCAGGCTCCCCCAGTCTACCATTGCTGCTTGCAGTGCCAAAGGATACACTGGTCGAGGTGAGAGCTGACACGGCACTCTTGATGTTCACTTTACTAAGTTGTCAGGAGTTGCCGGAGGTAGGAATGGGTGGGAATGGGTGTGGGAATGGGTTGGGGTTGGGGTTGGGTCAAGGAGGGTGAGGGTGTTGGGTTGTGGTAGTAGTAGTAGTAAGTGAGAGCATGCAAGGTGTTAATGCAATAGTAAAGAGTGTTTGAGAAATACCACAACCAGGGTGAGAGTGTGAGGTCATGCCAGGGTGAGTTGAGGGAGGAGAAAGGGCAGAATCAGGGTGAGTACAGGTCATGCAAGTGAGGTTACAGTAAGTATAAGGTCAACAAGGGTGAGAGTGTGAGTAAAGGTGTGACAGGACCACAAACAAGAGCATGCACACAAGGTCAGTTGGTAAAAGATTAGGTCAAAGGCACAAGGCAAAAAACAAAAACAGGTCAGTAATACACACGTCATGCAGGTCAATAAAGAGTTAAAGCAGGTCATAAGAGGTCATTCAGTTTCCACAATGACCACAAAATAAGCAGCAAAAGGAGCAGGAGGAGGAGGAGTCAAATATTATAATACAGGAAAGAGTTAAATAAAATAATAATGAAAAAAAATACCATAATAGGAAAATTAAGTTAGAAATGAACGAGGAAATTATTATTGTTATTGTTATTATTATTATTGCATTAGTGTCAGCGGAACCAAGTCAGTCAGAGGTGGAAATAATTTATGTACGTATGTGTGTGTGTGTGTGCGTGTGTGTTGTATTGGGTTAATAAATATAAAGAGTAAGTCGTAATGTCAATAAATGCAGTCACCAGAGAGAAGAGAGAAAGAGAGAGAGAGAGAGAGAGAGAGAGAGAGAGAGAGAGAGAGAGAGAGAGAGAGAGAGAGAGAGAGAGAGAGAGAGAGAGAGAGAGATAATTACCCAGCACCAAGAAGAAATAATAATTAGTGTTAATTAAGAGACAGCATTAGCCAAATTAAGGAAATATAATGTTAGTGTGTGAAGAGTTAACGTGACAAGTAAACAGAAAATATTTATACGTGATTGAAAAGGAAAACAATTGCAAAAAAAATCGAAATGTACACAAAAAATTATATAAGCAAGTGAAGAATACAAAAAAAAGGAAGAGAGAGAGAAGAAATGTGGATAAAGGAACAAGGTTTAGGGAAAGAAAATAAAAATGAAACAGTAAGTACACCATTAACAGTAATAATAAAAAAATAAATAAATTACATGTACATTAATAAGAAAAAAAAATAAGGTTCATTCATGCTCTGTTGGAAAGAAAAAAACAAAAAAAAACAAAAACAAAAACACTACACGACAAAATAATGAGATTTACACAAACCATAAAATAAACTTCATAAAAGATATAATTGGGGAAAAACAGTTATAATATATTTTAATTTTATTGTTGTGCTTCTATAAGGGAGGGAACGTGATAGAAAGGGAGATAACATTCAGAAACAATAAAACATTTAAATAAGGGAGACAATACAGTTTTATTTCCACAATGAAGTAACTATGATAGGTATTGAGACATAACTACAAGGGAGAATACATTAACCTCCCAAGACCCAGAGTAATATAAATACGTATATATATATGACTCAATCTTACTCCCTATAAATATATCCTCAACTTCAAAGGATCGTTAGGCCAGAAATAATTAACTTTGCACTAAAATATCCATAGTGCGTCTCTTGCCTTCATAAGAAATATAATACAATAAAAAGTAATTCAATATGATACGTAATAAAGATGAATAAATAAATAAGGATATAAAAAAAAAATATATATAGTTGAAAAGACTCTGGCATCGTGCAGGTTATGGAGTTTGGATTAGGGAGTGTCTACTGTGTGCAAATAAATACATAAATAAATAAATAAATAAATAAATAAATAAATGACGAGAAGGTTCCAACACTAATTCAAGGGAGATACAATGCAAGAGTATAAGGGTTTGGTATCTAGGTTAAGGATACTATCAATTTCTCTTCAAGGCAAGGGTGGGTGAGCGCATCTTTGTGTGGTTATAAGTGAAAGAGAATGTAATGTACGTATATGTTTTTGTGTGGGCAAGGAAGAACAACAATGAATTTCTGGGTATGGTAGACTATTATTAGTGTGTGTGTATGTGTGTGTATATGTGCGTGTGTGTGTGTGTGTGTGTGTTGGAGGTAGATGTAAATTCCATTATTAGTTTGCATATTAAGGCCAATTTCAGCTAAACACTAGAGTAAGTGAGGTGGTGTAAGTAGAATTCAAGTCATTTCTGTTATGTGATTGAGAGGCGGATATGTAAGTACTGTTTGCCACTGAAGCGAGGGAGCAAAACACACACACGCACACACACAAACAAGGTACTGGTTATGCGCTACCACACAAGTCATTCTGTGGTGGTGGTTAAGGTAAGGATAGCCTTCCATGGCGTGGAGGTGAGTAAGGGGGGCGGGGGGTTATGGCATAGGTAAGGAAAGGTAAGTTCTCTCCTTGGGGTGCTCAGAGGGAGAGGTTACTTTCTTGCCTCACTACTAAAGTTGGCTGGTCCAGTCCATGAATACACTTACATTATGTTAATTGATGTAGGAATAACTTATACTAGTGTGATAAAGGTGATGCAAATATGATCTCTCTCTCTCTCTCTCACACACACACACACACAACACACATTGCGACTGAATTATTAGAGTTATATATTCTTTTGATCAACTTTATAACCGCTGTTCAAGGGAAAATGTTGAATACAAGTGATATAGTTTGGCAAGACACACATAACACTGTCAAAAGTGAGTGAATGGGTGAAACAAGATTGTGATAGATATAATGTAATGAGGTTGAATGATGCGTAATGATGATGATGATGATGATGGTAGTTGAGTAGAAGTGGTGTGGGTGATGGTGAAGTAACAGTTAATGGTGGTGGTGGTAGAAGTAATAATAATGATGATAATGTAATAATAAAGGTGATGATGATGGTGGTGATGGTGGTGGTGGTGGTGATGGTGATGTACCTTGAGGTGGTGGAGGTGGCGGTGGGTGGTTTCTTGCCTTCCAGTGATGCAAGATGAGCTTCCAGGGCATCAAGCAGACTGCTGGGTGCCTGTATGCAGACACACACTCATTAGATACACATAAACACATACACACACACATACACGCACACACTTGACTTTAACATCATACTGAGTGAATCGTAACTAAGGATTCAACTCTATTACATCACAAATATATATAATGCAACACTAATATAGAACAAGCGACTAAAGCAATGGTGGTGGTGGTGGTATGTGGTATGTGTCCTCACCACCACCACCACATAGTTAATGCAGCATAAGTTAACACACACATGAGAGTTATGAGGCGAATACAGTCACCACACTCTCGGCTCTCATCACAACAGCCACTAGGGAATAAATAGATCCTTTATGTTCACTGTATTCTGTATTATGTATTACATTTACTCTTGAAATTATGAAACCTTATAGTAAAGGCTTAATTCTGTTTTAGTCCATTTCTGTCTCATCACCAAATTTATAGGAGGAAACTATATGGGAGGAGATCAATATTATTATGAAAACAGATATGTACTTAAGGTGATGCAATTATTACCCGTTCAAACACATACAATTAATTTAAAGGATAACTCAGAACCACAACAACCATTACAATTGACTATTAATAATGTTCACAGGTATCATTAATTACCCTAAACATGACAAAACAACAAAAAAATTCAAAATCATATCGACAAAAAACTTTAAACACAGGAACAGTGAACATAAAGAATTTCACTTAAAAACAAAACAAAACAAAACAGAATAATGATTTAGGAACTCACTGAATTTCCTTTGGTAGCACCGCCCTGGAGGGAAGGTGAGGATGGAGGAGAGGGAGAGGAAGGGAGGGAGGGAGGGAGAGACAAGCAGTGCAGGTTAGTAACATCATGCAACAGAGGTATCAGTACATGGTAGGTGCTCTCACTGCAGCTAAATAAAGTGCATCACCACCACCACCATCATCATCATCATCATCATGCACATACCTCTGCTCTTTGGTTAACAGTGTGGAAAATTAGATTAATGTAGCCATGCAATGTTATGTTATGTTATGTTATAGCCATGAGAGAGAGAGAGAGAGAGAGAGAGAGAGAGAGAGAGAGAGAGAGAGAGAGAGAGAGAGAGAGAGAGAGAGAGAGAGAGAGAGAGAGAGAGAGAGAGAGAGAGAGAGAGAGAGAGAGAACATCATCACCAGCATCCCTTTCCTTCAAATAAGCCACTGTTACCAGCCATGCAAGTGCTTTTATAACATCTCTATATAAACAATAAAACACTGAGGGTAGCATGCAGTGGTTCACCTTAACATTACACACTTAATTATATTTCTAACATTCACTAAGGGAGTTAATAATGACTTTTAATAATGGTGTGAGATGAATTTATAACCTTGATGCTGTTGTAGTATGATTTACCGCCTAGACAATGCATTTCAATTTATGGATGAACTAACTAATGTGTATATTTATGAAAAAAAGATGTAAATAAATAAATAAATAATGATAATGTGAATTTTATTAATCAAAACAATTCTGAATTCTTTTGGTTTAGTAATATGCAAAAAATAAGTCAATAATCCTATCATGATATTGTTAATTGTTTGACTTCAATCTTGAGAGGAAATCTTTTTAATAAATAGATATATTGTGTAATGCATTGTTAACACAGCTCAAACAGGAAGACAAATGTTCAAAACAGTCTATAAGTCAGCTGGAATTATTACTTATACACATTACATCCGTCTCTTTCTATGGCACAAACACCTTTACTTATTGTTATGATTTTAGCAGCAAGGTATTACGTATGTCATGAATTTATACTACACACACACACGTAACTTAACACATGCTTCCCTGCCCATGAACATCTGCCTTACTAATGGTGTAGTGAAGATGGTGATGGTGATGGTGATGGTGATGGTGGTAGTGGTGGAGGTGAAGTAGTTAGTGTTAGTGGCAGCTACCAGAACTATTAATCTATTGGTGTTACTACAGTAGTGATACAAAACAAAACAAAACCACCTTTGAAGTCCTACCTTGGTCAGGTCGGGGATATCGCTTTTCTCTATCCCTACACTCTATAGAGAGGCCGGTGCAGAAAGGGAGATTATTAATAAACACATAAATAACAATGTTTTAGACTGGACTGGGCTGCTGAGGCTGGGAGAGGAGGATGAGGAGGAAGAGGCACCATGAATAGTCTCTTAGAAGTCAGTAGATGCTTTGTATTTGAACTCCTCGTCTCCCCAACACACACAGCAGCCCTTCCCAACACCAGTCCTACCACCTGTCTCTATGCACACCTCACAGCAATAACCTCATGTCCTCCACTGAATTCCCGGCACCACAGCAAGAAAAATTACATCACCACAGTTAAAACATTTCTCTCCTCGTCATGGATATCTGGTAGTGGAATATACTGTTACTTCTCCTGTGTATAAGGTGCCTGAGGTATAAGTATAAGGGAGGACATGAGGGCTGTCAGGCGAACATTTAGTGTGGCAGGATACATATATAGATTATAACATTGATTGGTCCCTCACTCAAGACAACACAGATTATTATTTTAGTGTTAATTTCAGTGTGACGTGAGAGGAGTCAGTTCTGAGACTATAAATTAATTACTATAAGGATGAATAAAGCTCTTTCACTTATCATTAGAAAAAAGTTCAAGTAATAAAATAAGAAAGTAATGAATGAAGGTGTTTTAAGTAATACAAATGATGCTGTTTAAGATGGTTTGCTTGAGTGAGGGATCAGTAAAATAAAAACTTTACCCAGAGAGTATACAATAAGGTTTATGGTGTCATCCTCCTGAGTTTATCAAAATCATACCTGCTTTAAATCAGGTATTTCTGACGGGTCCATTCCAACTACCTAATGGAAGGACATTCTCATTAGTAACAAAGGTTCATATGTAATTGATTGTTGCTCGGCCATAACTGAGGCACTGACGGGAACACCTCAACACCGCAATCTCAAGGGAGTGTACAATGTTTCATCTCGGGTTACCTGTGTCTATAAACTGACCTGAACAGACTCTTAACGAAGGAAAAAGAATGTAAAAAGAAAAGCACTAAATGGATTGATCGATTCTTCAAGTGTTTATATTCAATTGTGCAAAAAAATATCTCTAATCTTGATGTGAAAAAAACAAACAAACTTCTATAATCTAACATTAAGATATTTTAAAACCGAATTTGATTGTTTGATATTCTGAATGGTAAAAAAAAGTAATATTAATCCCTATGTGTGTGTAAAGTAAGTACAGTGTTCATTTACTAGTTACTCACCACGACCTTGAAATCCATCTTTAGATTGCATACGCTTGTGTTTCATGTTTGTAATGAAGTGTTGTGTGTTTGTGTTGACGTGTTGATCTAAGCTGTGTGTTACGTGTATAGCAAGTGTTCAGCTTAACGAGGCATTTATTAACGATATAATTTTCTCATAAACTGTATAAACTGTCCTAACCTAACCTAACCAAAAAGATAATTCAATAAATGTATCACCAAACTAAAAAATAAAGACACATAGTAAACAATTCTTGACATCAATTTACAGATGATACAATACAGATTACCTAATGACCTAACCAATCAAAACCAACACCACACACACACTTAATAATCATTGTTTTGTCTGCCCAAGATGAACAACAAAGTGTGACAGCCTTACCTCAGCCACTTTGAGGAACTCTGCTACTCGGTCCATCCGTATTAAGAACTTCTTGTAGCAGTCAAGGGCGTCGCGGGCCTGTTAGGGGGAAGTTAGGTTTAGGGAAGACGAACTAATGAGGACTGGAGAATAATAATAATAATATAGAAAAAATGTTTGTTGGAGATATGAATGTTTCCTTTTCATCTACATTTTTCTAAGGTTTATTCATTTCATTCTTTATTACTCTTCAATATCCTCCTGCTTATTATTCATCTCAAAATTTACTTCTCCAATTCCACCTCCTCCTACTCACCTGCTTTTTATTCATCTCAAAGTACTTTTCCAGCAGGTTGATGATGCCGTCGTTGTAGCAGGCAAAGAGGCGTATAAGGTCTCGGAAGAGGAGCATGAAGGCGGAGTTGATGACGCCGTTAGTGAGGGCATTGTCGGTGCAGTCAAAGTCCAGCAGGGCATCAACTTGGGCTTGGAGCACTGGTAAGGTCTTGAGCAGCTGATCCGTGGGCATTGTTCGTAAGGTGCCATCCTCCTTCCTGTGGGGAGAGTACGTGTGTGAGTGTGCGTGTGTGTGGTGGTGGTGAGGTTAGGTTGTGTTATGAGTGAGGTGAGGTGCGGTAGGGTAGGGTAGTGAGTGAAGGAGTGTAAGGTAATAAGGTAGTTGGAGGTGTGAAGTTATACATTAATGAAAGACAAAGTGAAGGGTGTTTGTAAGGTTAAAATAAAGTTAATGTTTGGTGAAGTTTGTGGAAGAAAGTGAAGATATGTATAAGTTTGTAGAGTAGTAAATATTCAACAAAATTAACCTAACCTTTACATTACAACAGATATATATATTCAGCATTAAAAAAAGATATTTCAGTCTGTGTTAAGTTCAGATAGAAAACCCAGCAAGTGAGGTCATAAATAAGTACAATGGAGGTCAGGGAAGGTCAGAACAGCAGGATGTAATGAAGTAGAGGTCAACACAGGTTAACCCATAGGAGAAGTTAAGAAAAGGTGTTGTCGTAGGAGTGAAAATTCTACAGAGGTCAATGAACGGAAGGTAGTAAAGGTCAGGCTATGCGGGGTCAGGAAAAGGTCAAGCTACGCGGGGTCTGAAAAGGTCAGTTATTTAGGGAAAAGCTGAACAAATTAATTCCAGTGAGCAAAAAAAAATTAAATAAATAAAAAAGTGGTGAATTGAAGTGAGGTTAGGTCAGGTCAGGGTCAGTATGGGAGGTCAACTCACCCTCGCTTCACCTTGCAGAAGTCAAAGGCAACACCACGGTAGGAGATGGCTTTCTCGTTGATGTACTTGGCATAGCGCCGGATGAATGTTGACATATCATAACCTGTGAGGGAGGAGAGGGAGGAGGAGAGGGAGTCAGATGATGAGAGGGAAAAGAGGGAAGAGGAGAGGGTGTGAGATGATGAGAGGGAAGAGGAGGAGAGGGTGTGAGATGATGAGAGGGAAGAGAGGAGAAGAGAGGGTGAGATGATGAGAGGGAAAGGGTGGAGAGAACAAGAGATGGAGAAAGAAAAGAAGAATTAGGTGACAGGAGAGGTGGAGGGTAAAGAGGATGGAGAGAAAGAAAATGAGGGAATAGAGAGAAGAGGAGGATGGTGAATACAAATAAACAAGGATAGAAAGAAAAGGAGAGAGACAGAGACGTTAATGGCAAAGAGAGGCAGAAGGGGTAACTAATATTAACACCACCACCCACAGAAATCAGAACACACACTAAGCACAATTAAAAAACAAACTGTACTCCCTTCAGGTTAAATAAAAAGCAGTATTAGTATATATAGCCACACCATTACTCATGCTACACACACCACCACCACCCTTCACCCTGTACTGCCACAACACAACACAACACCCACCACACAGGAAACACACCACCATGTAGAAGCATGGACAGGGTAATATTATTGGCACATTAACACATTACCTGATCTGCTACAGGTGATATTAACAGCTGATTGGCTACGTGGCTTTAATCAACACTATGCAACACAAGCAGATACATGAATAAATATTAATCAAAAGCAGAACTGTCCTAATTAATATATGTGATGTAATATTTAAACCGTTTCACTCCAGCAACACAAGCAGAAAGATCAATATATATATGAAATAAAGCATTACTAATCTACTTAATATATGTTATGTAATCTTAAAATATGTTCAGTCTATGTTTTACAGTCATACTTATTGCTATACTACTATTACTGCTGTTAAGTATGAGGCGGTGAGGGTGTGAGTCTTACCAGTGTGTGTGTGTGTGTGTGTGTGTGTGTGTGTGTGTGTGTGTGTGCTGCGCCAACCCTGCTCCTCACACACTCACAAGGACGCGTTATGGTTGCATTAAGTGTGTTAGTTAGCATAGTGTTGTACCGAGGTCTCACTACCGCCTGTCACGCACGTCAAGGTTATTCACAGTAATTGTACGTGACCTTGAGGTGGTGAGAAGATGGGTTGGTTATGTATGGTAACAGGAACCTTGGAATGTATATACTGTACGCCATTACAACTATTACTACTACCACTACTACTACTATTATTACTACTACTATTATTACCACTACTGTTATTACTGCAATCAAACAACAACGCAGCAGATTAAGCCCAAATCACTAAGCACCCACACTCACACTCTCACACACACACACACACATACATACACACACACGCAGACTAGCCAAGCAATACACTACCACCACCACAAGCCTTGCCCCACACCACACCACACTACCACCACCACTACCACACTACCCAACAACACTACTATGAAGGCACTGTTTACTTACTTAGCTGCGGATGACCTGATGAACGCAGAAATAGGAGAGATTTAATGTCAAGAAATGTCACTTTGGGTTAGTTAGTTAATTAGTTCATATCCTACATTGTCGTGATATACATTAAATAATAAGGTAAATACACTATACTGTATAACTACACCTGATGGTACATTATACACGCCTGAAATACACTTAATTAACGAGGTATATTCTATAATTCAAAGTGGTAAATAATAGATCTCTGCTATATGTATTTGAAATATTGTATACATGATGTAATATAATAGCTATGTATAGTATATTCATAACACTTTTAGGAAAATATATATATAGATGCGAAGTTAATAGTTGATATAAATAGACAGGCAGATGTTTCTAGAGGTGATAGATAAATAAAATAAAAATAATAATAATAATAATAATTCTTCTCATATAAACTAAAAACAGATAAAAATAAAATAGAATCATACACACAAGAATATACGACAGCTGAGAGAGAGAGAGAGAGAGAGAGAGAGAGAGAGAGAGAGAGAGAGAGAGAGAGAGAGAGAGAGAGAGAGAGAGAGAGAGAGACATAAAAAAGTAATAAAAGTGAATAATCGACAAAGTAGTAAATAAAAGATATAAAAAAAGAAAGAAAACGAAGGAAAGAATAACACTAAAGAACACACACACACACACACACACACACACACACACACACATACATACACAGACACACTTAAACACTTACTTTGATCTGTGAGTTGACAGCAGGTGGCCAGGGCAGTGATGAGAGAGAGAGAGAGAGAGAGAGAGAGAGAGAGAGAGAGAGAGAGAGAGAGAGAGAGAGAGAGAGAGAGAGAGAGAAGAGGGGGGGTAAAGAACAAACATATGGTTACTTATGACCACAAACACATGGAATTAACAGCAATGTACACACAAAAAAAAAAAAATAAATAAATAAAAAAATAAAAAGTTGTAATAAGTATCTTCGGTCGTTCAACTAAACCAATTTTCCTGATAGATGAGAGAAAACAAGTGATCAATCGTTCTCCTTATTAAAAACTCGTGTTATCTATTACTACCTGTGTTTAAATATGTATTGTGCGGTTAATGTGGCAAATAGATGTATGGCGAGGTTAATTTCTTTACTGTATAATGTATGGTGATTCATGAAGGTACTATGATATATTGTATGGTGTTTGTGGTGCTATATAAAGATCTGTATGGTTGATTTATGTATGATTTTATATAGTTAGTTTCCTTTCATTGTAGTAGTGTTGTATGGTAATTTTTGTATGGTATATAAAGTTTTGTATGGTTGAATATGATGGTGCCTTTTCATTGCTTTAAGATCGATATATATTATATAGTATGTGTGTATGTATGGTACTTAGCTAAACGTTGTATGTATGTATGTATGTATGTATGTATGTATGTATAAGTAAATGTATGGTTTCTTTATATAAATGTACAGGATTTTACTCACTGTTAACTAGCTGTATAATCTCTCTACAGGATTTTGTTCATAGTGTATATATAGTTCATTTATATATATGTTATGTATTGAAAGTATAGATGTAATGATGTGTTGCTTAAGGCTATCTATGATCCAACTTAAATGTCAATTGTTTTATATTTATACACACACACACACACACACGTTGTCTTGACTGGTGTAAATGCATCTCATCTCAGACTTTCTCCATTCACTTAAGTACTCAAACAAAAAAAGTGCTGTAGAAAGTGGTAGTGTGTTAAATATACTTTAATTGTATATTGTGTTTACTTATATAAATGTAGATAGACTTTTCATTTACTTAAGTGGTAAATAAAGTGCATTAATACTTTAGTTCTGTACTCTGGGATATAATAAAAGTGTTTAGTACTCTTACACAGCCTTAATCAGTGTTTAAAAAAAGTGTTAATTGCCTATTACGTTCACTTATATAAATGTAAATAGACTTTCATTCAATTAAGTGGTAAAAAAAAACCTCCCATACTACTTCAGAAATAATAATAATAATAATAAGTGATTTGGTATTATTACACAGCATTAATTAGTGTTTAATAGTGTGAGTGTGTTAGTATGGAGTGTGTGTATAATTTAAGTGTCAGGGTAGATAAGTGAACAGGATGTGGTGGTAGTGTTAATGTGTTATCGTGTTATTGGTGTAGTCATCCTGCTAACACCACACACAACACCACTAGTCAACATCACAGGCCAGATTGAGGACACTTATCTCTCTCTCTTTCTTTCTTTCTATCTTTTGAATGTGTCATTACTAAAACTTCTATCTCTCTCTCTCTAATATATTTGTTTTTTGTTTATCATTTTGTTGTGTGTACGTACATGCTGTTGTAGTATATACATATTTGCACACACTGAAATACACATACACATTAACACACACACACACATACATATATATATTTTGTACAAACAGACAATTCTGTAATCTATGTATTATCTTTTGATTAAACACACACACACACACACACGCACACGATTGACAACAGGAAAATAAAAATAACAAACATTTCATTAAAACACACTTCACTATCATCACTTTCACCACAATTAATTCTTATCACCACCACACACACACACACACACTCTCTCTTCACCACTCACCATCACCACAACTCACATTTTCTTTACTTACTCACTCATCACCCATCATCACCACACCACACTCATCACACATCATCACCACACCACACTCATCACATCACCACACTCACCACACCACCACACACTTACTTGCTACTCCCGTTTTATCTAGGAAACCCCCCAGATTGAAGTTGCAATTGCTCGATGCTAAGTACTGTGTAAACCTCTGCAAATACAAAAGATAGATCAGAATACAATGACTACAACAGACCGTCTATAAGGGAAACAGGGAAACTATTTTATAACTTCAGGAAATACAATGACTACAACAGACCGTCTATAAGGGAAACTATTTTATAACTTCAGGAAATACAATGATAGATCAGATAAAATGAATACAACAGACTGTCTAGAAGGGAAACTATTTTATAACTTCAGGAAATACAAAGATAGATTAGAATACAATGAATACAATAGACCGTAAGGGAAACAGGGAAATTATTTTATATATATTTAAGTGAAGAGATGAAAAGGGAAATTATCTTATAAGTTCTGAAAATATAATGATACATGAGAATACAGTTAATACATAGACCAACAGGGAAACTATTTTATATATATTTTAGTGAGGAAATGAAAAAGGGAAATTAGGTTTTATATATATTAGTGAAAAAAATAATAATTACGTTACATATAAGGAAGAGGACAATAAAGGAAAGAAACAGAGAAAAAAAGGAAAAAAAAAGACAGTGAAGAATAGACAGCATATGGGAAAAAAAGAGACAGGAGCAACGAGGAAAAAAAGGAAAAAAGTCGAGGAAGGAAATAAACTCAAAATATTACCCCACCCCCTAAAAAAAAACAATAAAACCACAAAACAAGAATAAATATATAATGAAAAAAAATTATATATAAATAAATATTTCCTGTATTTGAGAGAGGAAAGAAGAGAGAAGATGATAAAGAAAAAAATAAAATGATGAGATGTGTATGTATGTGTGTGTGTGTGTGTGTGTGTGTGTCCTTGAGAGATGTATGTATGTGTATGTATGTGTATGTATGTGTGTGTGTGTGTGTGTGTGTGTCCTTGAGAGATGTATGTATGTATGTATGTATGTGTGTGTGTGTGTGTGTGTGTGGTGTGTGTGTGTGTGTGTGTGTGGTGTGTGTGTGTGTGTGTGTGTGTGTTGGATGTAAAAAATACTCACCCTTACATGTTATTATTGAGTTATTCATTCTCTCTCTCTCTCTCTCTCTCTCTCCTCTCTCTCTCTCTCTCTCTCTCAATCCTCATTTTTTCAAGTTGTTCTTCCCTTCCTTCTATTCACTCCTCCTCCTCCTCCTCCTCTTCTCAATATTATCCTCCTCCTCCTCCTCTTC
>JAPQNM010000036.1:559322-579322 GCA_029783475.1 Metacarcinus magister
GAGGAAGACTTGGTGGTGATGGTGACTGCAAAGATAAAAGAATCAAGCAGGAGAGAGGGGGGGGGGAGAGAGAGAGAGAGAGAGAGAGAGAGAGAGAGAGAGAGAGAGAGAGAGAGAGAGAGAGAGAGAGAGAGAGAGAGGATAAAGGAAAATCTATTATTTTACCTAATTAGGAAAAAAAATAGGACTGGTGACGAACTAAGAGGAGGAGGAGGAAGAGGAGGAGGAGGAAGGGGAGGAAGGGGAAGAGGAAGGGGAAGAAAGGGGAACTAGCATACCTGTTAACAAATCACCATGACACCTCAATCCCCCTTCCTTCCCCTCCCTCTTCCCCTTCCTCCCCCTCCCTCTTCCCCTTCCTCCCCCTCCCCATTTACTCCCCTCTTTCCTACCTCCATCTTGTCACACTGCACATTCCCCTCTTCCCCTTCCCCCTTCCTCTCCCCTCCTCCTCTCTCTCTGTCCTTCCCTCCTCCTCCTCCTCCTCTTCCCCTACTTATTTCCACCTCTCCCCTCTCCCCTAACCCCGCCAAGGTCAACCCCTTCCTGAGAGAGAGAGAGAGAGAGAGAGAGAGAGAGAGAGAGAGAGAGAGAGAGAGAGAGAGAGAGAGAGAGAGAGAGAGAGAGAGAGACTATACTTTATCTCATACATTAAATAAAATAAATAAATAAATGAATAAATAAATATAATATAATTGTTCTTAACGATCGTCTTTCAAACTGTTATTAGTCGTACAAGATAACAGCCTCGTTGATATAGTTAGGTATAGGAAGATGTATAATAATTGCAGTTATTAATATTACGTGTGTGTGATAAATATAGACTTTTCAATTATGAGACCTAAAAGAATCGATCAGGTGTGTGTTTTTGTTATTTTATTACGTAATTATTAGTCTTAAATCAATAAGGTATACAAAAAAAAATATATAATTACTCCCATTGTTGTTTGAGAGAAGAAAAAATATATGTAAAGTGAAAAATATAAATGTATCACTATATAAATTAACTGCATTCAAATTTTACTCTACTATAGCTAAAAAAAAAAAGAGCTACTGTTCTTCATTTATCATTATCTAGATTTTGCACATAAACTCTATACTTTCCTGTCAAAAATTATACTTCCCCAAGCTAACTAATGTTCATGAAATCCTCGGCACCTCGGAATGTCACCCTTAAAGGAGTGACATCGCCTCTTACGTTCAAAAACCCCAATGTAAATAATAGTTTTCTAGCATGACGAACACGTACTTGTATCCCCGTCTCACTAGGCAATACAAGTGTTCTACTTTAGCAATGCATACACCTCACACACACACACACACACATACACGTCAACAATGCATACTGATCACACACACACACACACATACATTCAGTGCATACATATGACCGTCACCAACACACACAATACAACGGATAAACGTCGCCTCATTGCCTTATTCTTACCCGTTACCTGATACTACCGGTACAATGACACTACGACAACGGTACACCAGCAACACCACGACAACAGTACACCATCAACACCACTACAAAGGTACACCAACACCACTACACCAGTACACCACTACACCACTACAACACTAGCAACAGTACTACAACGGTATACAAACAAAGATGGCAAGACACACGGGAAAGGTACACATAACGGTACATTGGGCAGGGCGCGCGTACACACACACACACACACACACACACACACACACACACACACACACACACACACAGTAAAAATAGAATAAGTGTCATGCCGTTACGATAAGATTATTATTATTATTTTGTTATTTTAATGTTTACCTGTTGCTTTTATTTACCATTTATTACCACCTCTCTGGTATTAGCACATAACATAAATATTACCGTGAAAGGGATATATAATAAGCTATGAAACATATCTAAGGGAGGAAGGGGCCATGCGGTCTGAGCCGAGATGCCGCCACATAATAAAGATGGAAAAATTGCTATTATTAATTAATAATCAGCCTTAAAAATGCTTTAAATGACTTGACATATTCAAAGGGAAGATTATTGAATATATCAGAACACTGAATGACTAAGTATTTAGCAAATATTAAGAGATGTTGATGTAACATTTCAATACAAACCTGTGTGGTGGGGGAGAAAGACGATGACTGGCGTCATGACGCTATCCCGGGAAGCGGGAAATCTTATTGTCTCTGACAATACTGATTATTGAGATATGAGATTATTACTAGTTTATACAGAATTAATTTTGGTGTAGAAAAAGTGTTACTATTTAAGCTAATGAATTTTATTCCAAATACTACATGAGAGAAATTTTGACCACTTGATAACTCAGCTGGAATTTGGCGCGAAGACTATGTGTTTGGGTAAACTTGATAATATGTTGCATCAACTTTTGTCTTATTAAACTTATGAAGGGAAAACTAGTTAAATTAACTACTTTAAGATATAGAGTTTGAGTTTAATCGTAAATGAATATTAATTAAGCGAATAAAAGGAAGTAATTTTCTTTTCATAGGAAATACTGATTTAAGGGATAGGGGGGGACTGTACAAGACTTAAAGATTTCCGGCATTACATAAGAACAACAAAAAACAAATAAAACAACTAAAAGAAGATAATAAAACATAACTTAAGGAAAATACTTAACTTTCCTCTTTCTTCTTTTTATTTTTTTTCTCTCTCCCTCTTAGTAACAAAAACAAAAAAACGATGACAACAGAGAGAGAGAGAGAGAGAGAGAGAGAGAGAGAGAGAGAGAGAGAGAGAGAGAGAGAGAGAGAGGAATGCCCAGCGGAAGAACGAAAAAAAAAGAAGAAAATAACCCCGCTAGTTAGTCATTTAGAACTTAATTAAAGAACACAAATAAATAATAATAATAATAATAATAATAATAATAATAATAACAATACTAATAAATCACAGTACAAACGGATATAGTACTACGAAAGGTGACTCCTCTTCACCCCTCCTCCTCCTCCTCTTCTCCCCCCTCCTCCTCTACCTCCTCTTCCCCCCCCCTCCTCCCAGTGTGTAAATAAACCCACGGTGACGTAAGAACACATGCCCAGCCGGACCCTCACCCCTAGCGTGGGCGTACACACACACACACACACACACACACACACACACAAGATGACTATTGCTATGCCTTCGTGTAAGTATTGATGATGATGATGATAATAGTAGTAATAATAATGATTCCTAATGATAATATTTTCGACTGAATGACTGATTGACTGAATGAATAAATAAAATAAACAAAAGAAACACACGTACGAACTGACAAACATCTTCACTGATTCCACTGACTCACTGACTTACAAACAACTTAACTAACTGACTCCACACGAAAGGAACTGAATAGGAAGTGAATAAGGGAGATGGAACGACAATTCAGCAGGAGGAGGAGGAGGAGGAGGAAGAGGACTAGAAATGCTACCTCATCCTCCTCCTCCTTCTTCTCCTCCTTCTCATCACTGCCCACACCTCACCCCCCCACGAGGCTTAAGAGGAGGGGGTGAGAGGTGAAAGACACACCTGTTTCTCCTCCCTGCCCCCCCTCACTAAATACCACACACCTGTTGGGCTATTTTGGGCTACTTCCTCCTGCGAGAGAGAGAGAGAGAGAGAGAGAGAGAGAGAGAGAGAGAGAGAGAGAGAGAGAGAGACTGACTATATAGTGCCAAATATCACTCATTCCTTAATTAAGTCTTCTCTCTTCTGAACTTTTGAACCTTTGAACCTTTGAAACGAGTGAATGAACCCAACCCATAGAAGCTTCGAATCACTTGCAAACAACGTAATCTAAAAACAAATGAAATGAAACTATAAAAAAAAACTAATAAATTTAAACTTGTAAATAGCATAAAGGCACAGAGAGAGAGAGAGAGAGAGAGAGTGAGTATCAATTAATGAAATAGACATGTAAATATAATTGAATAAAAGGGAGATTGTGTACGTGCAAATATTTATAGGTTTAAACGATATATTTTTTAACGTTATTGAGTGCAAGTGAAGGATTTAAATATGATATAACAACGAAATAAGTAAGGTAGAATGTACATATAGATAGTTATAGGTTAAAATACGAACTTTTAACCAATAAAGAAGCAATAAAGTTTATAAAAGTATCAATTAACAATGAATTATACACTTAAACAAAACTGAACATAAGATAAACCATATGTATAGATATTTATATGTCAAAACACTAATTTTTAACCATTGAAGAAGTAGTAAAAGGTATAACTATTAATCAACACTGAAATATACACGTAAAAACATAACTGAACATAAGATTAACTATACGTACAGATATTTATATGTTACACCTAATTATTTAAGCATTATATACTAGCAGTGAAGGGTTGACAGCTTCATTAATAGGGTAATATACATAATAACTCAATTTAATGCAATATATACCTACCGTGAATTGTAAACGTATTATATTTCTTGTTATATTTGATCAATTGAAGGTAGTGTGTAATGTAAACAAGAGGTGTAGACTCGTAAGTAAATCGTGTTAAAAGTAAACAATCGTAGCTAGACAGGAAGTAAATAATGTAGACGATATAAAAAGTACGGTATCAAATATACTTATACACTTTCATACCGTAGAGTAAGATGTAAACAAGAACTATAAACTCGTAAACCGCAAGGATATATAGATACTTAAACCACAACTAAAAAAAATACAGAAAACAAAAACAATATTAATTTTTAAATCTAACGAAAAATAAAAATAATAATAAAAAACTCGTATATATATAAAAAAAAATATATAAAAAATAATCATAAATAAAATAATATATAAATGCTTTGGAATCGAACCCAGACAAGCATTGAAAATTTAAACCGGTGTTGTATGGGTCAGAGAGAGAGAGAGAGAGAGAGAGAGAGAGAGAGAGAGAGAGAGAGAGAGAGAGAGAGAGAGAGAGAGAGAGAGAGAAAGAAAAAACATGGCGTCTCATTCTACAACTTCACCTTTAAAATCTATGCTACTTTTTTTCTTCTTCTTGTGACTTACTTTCTTTTCTCTCTCTCTCTCTCCTTTCTTTAATGTCACTCACTCTTCCTATCTTTACCGGGAACTGTAACCTAATCGTCGTCTTACCTATCCTATTGCTATCTTTATCCACTTTTCTCTGTAATTCCGTAATCTATCATATCTTCTTCCTATTCTTCTAATATTATATTGTTGTTTTTTTTTATATTTATTCAATGTTACCAATTTTTTTTCTTCTATTCCTTATTATCTTCCTTTATTTAATTTGTTATTTTTCCTTATTCCTGTACGTAAAATAATAACAATAACAATAATAATAATAATAATAATAATAATAATAATAAATTCAAATACAACAGGATCTAGCGAGGATAATTCAATGATGTATATTAAAGATACAACAACAACAACTACTACTACTACTACAACTACTACAACAACAACAACTACTACTACTACTACTACTACTACTACAACTACTACTACTACAACAACTACTACTACTACAACATAAACTTAATAATGGTCTTCTGTGGCTACCTGAACAGCCATCCTCCTCCTCCTCCTCTTTATCCCAGTCTCCCTTTGCTTGCCTCTCCTCCTCCTCCCCCTCCCCCCCCTCCCCCTCCTCCTCCTCCTCCCTGCCTCGTCTGACCACTAGACACATGGGGGCAGCTGCTCTAAATCACCCCTGACAACCTTCTTCCTCTTATCTTACACACACACACACATACATACACACACACACACACACACACACACACACACACACATACACATACATACACCCGTGGGTTAGTGGTTAACGTCCCCGCCTTCCCCCGGCAAGGCGTGGGTTCGAATCTCGCTCAGGTTGCTGATACACACACACACACACACACACACACACACATACACACACACACACACACACACACACACGCACACATACATACATAGCCATTACATAACCCCATACAGTCTCAACCCTATTCCCTTCAAACACACACACACACACCACACACACACACACACACACACAGTACTTGATCAAAACCACAAATGTACAAGAGTTTAAGATAACGTCAAGATAATGAATTACTCTTACAGATTTCCCTTCCTTATCACCACCGTTCTAATCATCTGTGAGTTACCTGTCCAATCCGCCTAATCATTACCTGCCGCCATAATCACCCTCCTAATTACCTGTACTTTACTATCTCAGACACGTGTGAGGTTATTTATATTTTCAAAGTTACGTCATGTTGCTGATGATTAAGATATTGTTGTAATAGGTGTAATTATAGTCCATTGTAGTAATTATTATGTGTGTTGTGATTAGTAGTAATTGCATCAGACAATACTTTTATTTTTTATTTATTTTTTTTTTTTTTATAATTATAGTACTTGTAGATATGACATTAATAGCAACGAAGAGAGGTAAATAAAGAATGGAAGACGAAGAAGAGAAGAGAGGAGGAGAAGAGAAGAAAAAACGAAGAATGAATGGCAGAAGGAATGTCAAGAAAGAAATGAATTAATGAATACATCAGAATATATAAATAAAAAATATATTGGAAGTATATAAAAAATATTACGTTAGTACAAATACACAAAAAGATTAAATAAGACCTTTAACTCTCCCTTTTTATTGAGGGGAAGATGGGAAAAGGGGGAAGGGAGGGGAAGGGGGAAAAGGGGGAAGGGGAGGGAAAAGGGGGAGCACTTTATCTCACAACACCCTTTAAAATACACACAACATACACAGGAGTCGGAGATACACACTGTGGGAAGGCGCACCACACCCTATCCTCCCTCTATCCCAGCCTATATCATCCTTCATCAAACTATCCAATTACACCCACTAACTACCTTTAAGACTCCCCTAGTACACTAACTACCACTTAAACTATCCCTAACTATTCAAACTATCCGGTGACATCCCCTAACTATCCTAACTACCACTTGAACTATCCCTAACTATTCAAACTAGCCGGTGACATCCCCTAACTATCCTAACTACCACTTGAACTATCCCTAACTATTCAAACTAGCCGGTGACATCCCCTAACTATCCTAACTACCACTTGAACTATCCCTAACTATTCAAACTAGCCGGTGACATCCCGTAACTACCCCCTCGGGCGCTAACTACCCCTTAAACTACTACTATCCCCGGCTAACGATGGGTAACTACCGTAATTAATCCTATGATACTGATAACTACTCCTAACTACACTAATCAATACGTTAAACATCCACTATACACAAACTAGATAACTAACTACTGAACTACATCATTAAGTCACATTCTAATACACTATCATCACCATTAACTATCATAACTATCTATAACCAACATCGTAATCACCATTCATCCCAATTAACAGACTAGTGAGTAACCACATATCCCATTATCTTCTATAACCTCATTAGTTTCCCCTCCAAGGCACCACCACTCTCCTTATCACACACCCTCATTCCTAGCCATTCATTATAATCCTAATCCTCTAGTCCTTCCTCCTCGCTTCCTTTATTCCCCATTGTCTCCCTTCATTCGTGTTTATTCGTGTTTATTCAAGTCTTACCTTTCGTTCGTGTGTTCAGGTTAGTTGTAATTATTCCCGTTAAGTATTTGGGGAATTAAATATATCACCTGTTTTTTTTATATATATCTTTAATTGATGTCACGTGGTGGTTTTTAAAGATATAGTAGTAGTAGTAGTAGTACACACACACACACACGTACACACACACACACACACACACACACACACCGAAAAACAGGAAACGGCAAAAGAGATAAATTCTTTTACGACACAGATAGATAAACAGATAGAGAGAATAGAAAGAAATAGAGAGATAAAACATACCATACATCAATGAATAAAAACACACACACACACACACACGTACACATACACAAACACACACACCACACACACACACACAGTAATCTAAGTATTGACGTTCATAAATGCCAAACACCACCACACTTTTTTTTCCAGTGTTTGGTAAATTGGTTCCCACATCACCCTACCACCTCCACCCTAAACGCCACCACCACCACCACCACCACACTGTCATGGTGGTGTGTGGATGGGCGTGGTGATTGCAAACACCAATAACAGTAGCCATTGTATTTTCTATCTCCTTTATTCTATACATATAAGGTTAGGTTTGTGTTATGGAAGAAGAGAAAGAGGAATTATTTGTTCTCTCTTCTCTTGTTCTTGTACTTCCTTTTCGTTATGTCAAGCTGTGTGGATTTTTTTTTCTCTCTCTCTACATACATACACACACATATATACATACATACACACGCACACACACATTCATTTTTTTCCGAAGTTCACGTAAGGAGAAGAAAAAAAAGGTGAAGAATATGAAGCAATAATGACTTAACTCAACACAATAACCTTTAATAACTCAACACAAACACACACACACACACATACATACACACACACCACACACACACATAACCTCATCACTTATCCACACACACACACACACACACCTGTAACCTGTACGTGGATAGCTAGCTAGATAGACACACAGATAGATAGAGGATAGAAGGAAGGATAAACATTGATTCTTCCCTTCCACCCATTCACCCCGCCATACTAAAACAAAACACACACACACACACACACAAACACAAACACTCACACACCTGTTCAACCACCTACTTAACATTACTTTCAACACTTATATATACTTACAGTCTAAATGTTTCTTCTTAGGTCCAATAACCTCCTCTGTCGTAGCTTTACAAACTGACTTAGCCAATCCCTGTCCGGCTAGACTGTACCTTGCTGCTGTTAGTCTGTCGTTAATAGACTGGCCGGCCATGTTGCCACAGTAATGTGATGAAGGTGTAATAGGAAATCACTATCACGGCTTCAAGAGGCCATATAACAAGGTACACTACAACCACTCGGAGGGTCCGCGGCGCACACCCTCTCCTCACGGCCGTCAATATACAACTGATCGAAATGGCGACGTCATGTCCTCACAGGGTCAAGGTAGGCTCTATTGTCTATCTGTTCTCATATCACATAAACAATTACAAATAAAATACTAATACAGTTTCTATCACAACATAAAACTGGTTAGGATATTAGATTTGTATATTATTATGTTATTGTGTATATTTAGGTTCTGTTTTGAGTGTTATGGATGTCAGCTGAGAGTGTAAACAAACCCTTAGGGCATGGCGGCCGGTGGATGTCATTGCAACGGACCTACACTACGTGGCAGCGTGGGGCGCTCATACCCTGCTGCTGGGTGACCTGACCTCCCCTGCCACTGAAGGGGAGGGGTCAAGAACACGTGGTGAGGCAGAGGAAGGCAAGCAGCTGGACAGTCTGCCGGTAACCCCCCCCCTGACCCTGACCTCTCACCCCTCCCCTCCCCCCCCCCAAGCCTCATTGTTATACGTAATGATAGGATTAATTATTCAAACCCATAACTCGATGCTTCATTATGCGCTTAACTACCTTGTTATGTTAATTGATTTATGACTTTGTTTTATATGTTTCAGTAATTGTTAAGTTTAAGTGAGATTAAAGTTGAGAATGTGGCGTTTTTCATATATATTGTTTTTATCTTGTTTCTATTTACTGTTTAATCTATAGGTGTGTGTGTGTCTGTGTGTGTGTGTGTGTGTGTGTGTGTGTGTGTGTGTGTGTGTGTGTGTGACAGGATATTCATTACATGTAACACCTTTAAATAAAAATAAATCAATTGTTACAGAAAAGAATTATTTAAACCTTTGTTACTATCTATTCCTTAATTATAATATGTGTGTTAGGTATTTGAAGTTATAAGCTTGACCAATGCAGTTCCTCTCTCTCTCTCTCTCTCTCATACAAATGGCGCTATGTTAAGGTAAAAGATAGAGGGTAGAGTAAAGATGACAGCAAGGTAAGGTAAGGTAAGTTCTATATACAACACCTCATCTCACATCATCCTTCTTCACATTACACATCTCTTTCATAACTCACTTCACTATCTACATCCTGAACTGGAAATTTGTATATCATTTTCAGATCTCACTATGTTACTGTTACTATTGTGTTACCTCAAAGTACTCTTATATACTACCATACTCACTGTCCTTCCCATCACCATAGTGTAATTATAATACCTGCTGTTTGGAGAGGCTGAGAAATTGATCTTAAGTGTAGACAGGAGAGGGAACAGGTAGTGACAGGACTCTATGTACATGACTCCTTACCAGTGAGTGCTGCAGGTGCTGGGGAGCTTGGTGAGTGGTGAGGGCACGGGTATAAAGTTATTAGTTACCTTACGCCTCACCTACAGTATCTACACAGTGAGGGAGACTCTGATCTTGTTAATCCTGAAACAGTCTATAGTGATGTAAGTTGCCTGGGCCGGGAAATTGTTTAATCATCTTGTATACTCAAGATATCATGGCAGATTTCACCCTATGAGTGTAAGTGTTGTGGTGCCATGAAGCCAGGGTTGTGGGGTCCTGGGGCACTACACTGGTGTGGCACTATGTTCATGATGTGCCTGTGTATGCCATTAATTATTCTAAACTGTTGTGGGCCTTCTCTGTGGTGACCCTGGGGATGCAGCCCTTGTAGCCCCCTTTAATCCTGCCCTGCCTACGGTGTTCAAGGGTTTGTGTGATGCCGAGTGTGCCTCCACTTTTCAACACAATACGAGGTCCCTGCCCGTAAGGAACATATATATTCTTAACTTCCACGTATATTCTTGTAATGACTCTTACGCCTCAAAGCAGTTCATGACTAAGCCTTACGACATGTTTAACAATCTTACAGACTCTCGTGGATTTGTAAAATTAATCTCAGCCTCATCGATTCTATGGTGTATTTTCATCATTATTTTCTACTCGGGGAATAAATTTTTATTATTTGTCAATGAATTTTAATCTTTTTACACTATATTATTTGAATGACTTTAGCTTTTATGATCATTGTTTTTGTTTTTTAGTAATTTTTTTAGTAGATAAATATTTTTCATGATATAGAAACCCATAAGATGTTGGAAATAGAAGTTTGAAAAAATCACATATTTTGATTTTTTTTTTTATGTATACCTCTACCATTCCAATCATGTGAAGCTCCTTTGTTATTACTTCTTATATAGGCGGTGCGGGCTACCTTAAGGTCCACCAAGGCACGTCCAGCATGTTATAGCCCGGGACTCTTTCAACACATAATCTAGTTCTCATGGTCCTCGTTCGGGTTGGGTCTCTCTCTCAGACGGCGTTGACTCTACCTCCCACCTCCCTCACGCCCCCCCAGATGATGTAACAGATACAACTAAGTCATCTTGGAACATGTATTCATCTTTAAGTTCGGCATCACTTCCTCCTCTAGGGCTGCCACGCCACTACACCTCCCCATCCTGGTCTCCCAAGGCACACAGGAACAAGGAAAGGATACAGGGAGTCACATCTATTTTGAACAGAACCTTTACAACAGTATTCAAAAGGACAAACTCTTGCAAGTAGCTTAGCATAGCTTACTCAAATCATCAAATAACAAGGAGAAAAAACGTTCTCAAACAATGATTCATTTCCACACTCAATGAACTAGGTAACTATAGGTAATAATCTACACTCTTAGGTCTATTAAATTAATGTTCTCAAGGGAAAATATGGAAGATGTTTCCTTATGATGACAGTGTGTGTGTGTAAACCTCATAATGATCACCTCTTATAGAAGTAGAGGTGGCAGTAGTAGTAGCAGTAGTAGCAGTAGCAGCAGCAGGCCGTGACTATGAGATGTATTGCCTTTCTATTTACATCACATGAACCAAGGTAGAGTAGCAGAAGCAGTAACACAATAATAAGGTGGTGGTGGTGGTGGTGACTATTTCAAAAGTAGCGTCAGGATCCGGCCACCAACACCCGGGCCTGACAACAAGTGCACCCATCCAAGAACACATTTTATTGCACACTCCTCAGATGTACTAAACAGATTAAGGTACAAACTGAAAAGGGTTGATGCACACTAGTCATGCTTACGTTTTATTTATTATTATGTATTTTTATCATTCCCCGGGTTGGACTATTGCAAAACAACATTGAGAAAGGTTATTAATGAAAGTAATGTAGGTATGTAAAGGGTCATTTCTACAAGGTCATTCTTACTAATGGAATCGTGTGAGTACCTTAGTTAAGTACCCCATTAACATCACCACCTCCCCGCTTCATATCAACCATTAGTACGTTCATGAGCACACATTAACCAACCAGTCTATATAACATTTCAGGCAGAACAAACCTATCATCATCATCATCATCATCATTATTATTATTATATATATTAAAAAAAAATGGGAAAAAATACACGTGGGAACTGCACCAAAACCAAACACGTAATATATTTTTTCCGGCCGTCAAGAATACAATACAATACAATACAAAACCATCGAGTCAAAAGGAATTTCTGCGCTGAAGCATTACCTGAAGGGTGTCTGTCTGTGTGTCTGTGTGTTTGTGTGTGTCCGTGAAGCTAGCTCTGTGGGGGAGGGTTGCCCCCTTCCCCCCCCGGCCCACTACCCGCCCCCCCTCGGTTCATCTGCTGACGTATCTGCTCCACCAGCTCCGGGTGTTGGCTCTGCATCTGTTCTGCAAGTTGTCGCCCCCTGAGGAAGGAAAGAGTGCAAGTGTGTGTTACGTTAAGTTATGTTGATTTATTTATTTATGTTATGAGTTACATCACAAAGGTTTATCAGTGTTTATCAGTTTTATCTTCTACAAACATTATTATCACAAAAATATCATTGTTTTGAGTTGAGGTGTGAAGGTAAGAGTCTCCCTTACCTCCTATCCCTACACATCACCCTCACACACTACAGTCCTATCACTCCCTATACATGATGATGACACCTCCTCAAACACCCTAGGCTAGCGTTCAGGCATGCAAACTTAGGGTCCCGAGTTAGAGTCCCGATATCCGCTGGCCACTTTTCTTTGGTATTACCGCCGAGTAGCCAAAGATTACCCAATTGCTGCCATAACACTGTCCTCAACGGGATTTGCAATGTTATATGCATCGAGGACAGCAGCAGCAATAGCCTCTCTCATAACAATATAGAGAAATACGAGGTGTCACTATATAAAATCTAAAAAACTTGTACTACTAACGGGCAAAGGCTGACATGATATAGAAATAACAACACCACATTAACTTACGCATTGAGCAGTGCCTCCATGCCCCCTGGTCCTGGTGCACCCGGCGAGGGGGCACTGGGGGGTGGGGGAGGCGGGGCAGGGTTGGGGATACCACCACCAGGGACACCTCCTCCGGGAACACCACCTCCAGGGATGCTACCACCACCGGGAATGCTGCCACTTCCGGGAATGCTGCCACCACCGGGAATGCCACCACCACCGGGAATGCTGGCACTTCCGGGAATGCTACCACCGCCGGGAATGCTACCACCTCCTCCGGGAATGCCACCACCACCGGGAATGCCACCAGCACCAGGAATGCCTCCGGGAATGCCTAAACCGGGAATGCCACCAGCGCCAGGAATACCACCACCACCACCACCTCCTCCTCCACCTCCGGCGATAACTCCCATGAAGTTACTCAGCCTGTGGAAGGGAGAGAGAGAGAGAGGAGTAATGGATAAGTGTTTTCTAATGGTAAGTAAAAATAAATGTGTTTTTTAATGGTAAGAATGAATGTGTTTTCTAATGGTAAAAATAAATGTGTTTTTTAATGGTATAATAGTGAAAATAGGGAGAGGCAGAGTAATAGATGAGAAAGATAAAAATATGAACAAAATTCTAACTAAACTATCACAACCTACAACACCAAATTAAGATAGAAATATTACCACCATTCCTACTAAAATATCAACACCAATACTTCCTCCAACCTCCTACCCTAACACCACCACCACCACCACAATAACACCACAGCCCCCCCCCGCCCCCCCCACTTACATGTTCTGCATATTGGGGTCTGACATGAGTTGTGTAGCCATGTTCATGAGTGCCGGGTTGCCTAGTATGTTGCTAAGGTCAGGTCCTCCGGCACCCCCAAGGTTACCAAGACCACCCAGACCAAACGGCAGACCACCTGGACCGCCTGTAGGTGTAAACAAAACATTAATTATCAAAACATTCGTAGATACTAATTTTTTTTTATACGTAACTGAAAAAATGTATCTTTCGTAAACTGGATCTGCTGGGATAACGATTATTTTTCTTTTAATACACACACACACACACACACACACACACACACACACACACACACACACACGAACATACGCACACACACACGAGAGAAAATTGTATAAGGAATTTGTCTGAACGATACAAAAACAGTATAGATGTATAGATACTTGGAATGGACTGAAGGTAGAGGTGATAATGGCAAAAAATGTACATCAACTGAAGGAAAAACTGGACAAATATAGATATACGAGTGTAGCTCAGGCCCTCTATACTACAACACACACACACACACACACACACACATACACACGCACATACCGAACCCTCCGAAGGCATTTCCTTGTGGTTGTTGCGGCTCGGCTTGCAGCTTCTCCTCGGCGATGGTCAGGTTTCCTCGGTAACTCTCATTGTCGGGTTCGAGTGCTAGCGCCTTCTCATAGCACTCCTTGGCTTGCTGGTGTTCATTCAGGCTCGAGTACGCTAGCCTGGGGTGGGATTTCATTATTATTATTATTATTATTATTATTATTATTTGAACATTAATAAAGAAAGAAAGGCATGAGAGAGTTGCTGATAGAGGGTGAGGGATTGAAGTAGGAAGGAGGGAGTGTGTGGAGGCTGTGGAGGGAACAAGGCAATAGAAACAATGAAATAAAATAGAGGTGGAGGCTGTTCTGTCGTAGCCATCCCCTTTACGAGACGTTTATAGAGGGAACGAAGCGACATAAAGAATAAAATATAATATAATAGAATAGTAATGTTGTTCTATACTCACCCCATCCTTCCATAAGCCTTGCTGTACTGGGGCTCAATCTGCAGTGCTCTCTTGCAGTCTTCAATGGCCTCACGCTGGTTGTTAAGCTTGCTGTGGGCGGCCGCTCTGTTGCAGTA
Organism: Metacarcinus magister; assembly: GCA_029783475.1. Lineage (NCBI taxonomy): Eukaryota > Metazoa > Arthropoda > Malacostraca > Decapoda > Cancridae > Metacarcinus > Metacarcinus magister. The sequence goes on from JAPQNM010000036.1 coordinate 574,383, forward strand.
ATACACAGCATTCCTCGAGTCCTTGCTGATGGCTCTGTGGGGGTGGAGGAGGAGGTGGAGGAGGAGGTGGAAGTGTTAGGTTCTTACTACTACTATAACTATTACTATTTTGCATTAACGACAAAATAAGTTGATATACAGATAGCTAGCTAGAAAAAAAATATTACACCCTTTCTACAAATACTTCTGACAAATTTAGATAAGTTAACGAGCTACACCTGTCCTGCCTGTAGTGTATGTGTTACCTGTAGCGTGTGTGTGTGTTACCTGTAGTGTGTGTGTGTGTGTGTGCGTGTGTGTATTACCTTGTGTAGCAGTCAAGTGCCTCCCTGAACCTCTCATCCCGCATCAACTGGTTCCCTTCATTTTTGAGCTTCTCTGCCTCGGCCTTCTCCTCCTCCGTGGCAGCCTCCTGGGGCGGGCTGTCCATCTGCTGGGCAGGGGCGGCTCTCTCCATCTAAAGTTTAAAGGAGATAAAGACGAGGGAAAGAAGTTAGACCAATTATCTTGTTTTTATCTGTGAGTTTATATTTATACATTTATAGGAGATATAGATGTAAGAACAATTTATCTGCTTTTCTCTGTTTTATTGTGATTTCTGTTTTTGTATTTATTTTTATAGATAGTTAAAGGAGATAATGGAAAGAGAGAAAGAAAGAAAGAGCGAGAGAAAAAAAAAAGGAGAAAGAAAGAGAGAAAATAAATAAAGAAAGCGAAAGAGAGATAGAGATACAGCAATAACTCACTGGTGGTTATAGACAGTTAAAAGAGATAATGGAAAAAGAGAAAGAGAAAAAAGAGAAAGAAAGAGCGAGAGAAAAAAAAAAAGGGAGAACGAAAGAGAAAAAAAAATAAAGAAAGCGAAAGAGAGATAGAGATACAGCAATAACTCACTGGTGGTTCGGTCTTGAGAGCTTCAGCAAATATCTGATAGATGGAACGTGTTGTGCCCAATTCAGACTGTGAGAGTGAGACACCATAGGCCGTCTCCAGGCACTGTATGGCCACCTCCACACTCTCCACTCCCTCCTCCGTCAACCCTCCTCCACCTCCGCCTCCACCGCCACCACTACCTTGCAGCTGGGACTGAAGGAACTTGATCACCGAGTAAATGAGGCGGCTCACCACTTCTCTGGAAAGTATAAAGTTAATTGAGGTTAAAGTAAGTGGAGTGATGTAGGAATTAAAATGAGGAATAGAAAAAATGGTATTAGTAAAGTATTTTAACTATTAATTTGGACTAACATGATCTATATTTCCAGGACAAACACTCTGGAACACACTCTGGAAAGGCTTAAGGTAGAAACAGGTGATAAATATGAGTAATTAATGTGTTGTTGTAGAATGGCTTGTGTGCCGCCACCTTAACTCTCCCCCATTCACCCTGTAAGGACTATATAACTACCTAATTATGAGTATTATTTAACTACCTTAACTAATGATGGATAACTAAGCTGACGCATCAAGGGAAATATTTTATACAATTACAAAAAGAAAATAATTAAAAAAAAAAAAGTGATTTCAAGAGATACAGAATAATTTTTGTATTTATTTAGAGAGTTAAATATTACTAGGACCTTTTAATCCCAGTGTTGCAATGTAGTAATAGTAAAACCAAACCTAATATTTCACTATCTAAAAAAACTAAACAATAATAATAATGAAACAAACCTAACAGTAAAAACAGCAATACATCAACACTACATTATTTACCATCACTATTATCACACACTAAATACTATCCTCCCTCCCCCCCTCCCCCCCCCTCCCCCTTAACAAGTATAAAGATGATATCAGACCAAGCCTTTCACCTCCCACCCACTACATAACAATAATAATAACGCTAGGGTCGTGTCATTACGGGGGAGGGGGCGCGTTAGGTTAGGTTTGGGGGGGGGAGGGGGTCAGGGGGCGGCGTGGGTTCCTTGGGTTCAGTTTAGTTTAGGTGACTGTTCATTATAACGTTCACACATGTTCAGTACAGTATTTATCTTGTGTATTGCTATTAATATTATTCAGATCGGTTTGTCGTTGTTTTAGATTTATCATAAAAATCTATCATTGAGAAATTTTCGTATATGCTAGATTTTGAACTTTTTTCCGATATATTTTAAAACCACGAAGGGAAGGAGTGTGGGAGGGAAATATAATGATGGGTTTACTTCTATATTCATGTGTGTTTTATTTTCATTAAACTCAGAACCATAAAAATATATTATAAATTTTCATGTAAATAACAAAATTTATGGGAAGAGAATGACAGACCTTAGAACTTACTACAATAACACAATAACGAGGCTGTATAGAAGGTTATAAATAATACACAAGGAAGAGTAAATATTACTTAATAATTAGACACAAGGTGAGATAATAATTCTTCTTAATTAAGCATAAAAACGTCAAGTAATAATGACTTACTTCTCCATGGCGGTGTGCAACCTTGCTTACTGACTCCTAAATATTATCAATTCTCTCTCTATGCTGCCAAAACCTCATATTGTCCTTAGAAAAATTATGTTATTATGTATCGATAGTAATGTTGGTTTAGATATATGTTTTATTATATATAGAGCCACATGATTGTATGATAAATATAATGGTGTTTGATTAGTTTGGGTTATTATTGTTTTATATTCAATTTTTAGTTTTTTATTTATGTGTTTGTTGTATAGATAAGTTATATATATGTAGGTAATGCTTAAGGTTTATATATTTAATCCTTTTTAGATGAGTGGAATGTTTATGTGGTGCGCGGTGAAAGGGTCGCGCTAAGAACAGATAGAGTGCTGCGCCATTGTACGATCTTATAGAAAACGGTTTATTGCAAGATAAACTTAAAAAAAAGGATTAAGAAAGATTTTGCATTTTAATATATAAGTTTTAGTATATAAATTACCTGAACATTCATAACCATAACATATTGTTTTCATAATGATAAAACAAATTGTAGCACCAGGGCATAATCTGGAAGTAGTTTGTTTTTAAATTAAGTATACGCTAAAAAAAATACAATATTAAAGTTAAGCCAAAGTTTGGTTGTGTTGACGTGAACGAATACAATATTTACAATAGTAGTAATAATTGGCGGCAGAAGTATAGTGAAGATGTGCGTTGTGTTGATGTAAATAGTGATGTTAATAATGTGTATAATTATGAAGAGAACACTCAGACATAAGATATACAAGTGTGGGAAGATCCAGGGGAATAAATCCACCTTTTAATAAACAAGGTAAGATGATGGAACAATAGGTTTTATATTTTATTTGTTTATTAATTTGATTATTATAATTTGTTTGTGTTGATTATAGAACGAGGTGGAAACATTTGCTCATTAATTGATATTTGAGTCCATTAGTGTTTCTATAACCATGAGGCTGAAGGTGAAATAGTTACAGAACAAAAATATATATATGTATAATCGATGCTGTTCATGTGTTGATATTTGGCGGGGAAAGTGACGCTGTGTTTTAAAATGAAGTGGAAAGTGAGTGTGTGATGAAGTTCAAATTTAAAGATGAAATAGTGATGAAAAGAAAAATGGGATCCGGACAAAAGTTCGTATAGAAAAACTTGGCATGGCAATAATTCGTAGGATAAAGTTCGTTTGCCTAAAGTACGTCAGGATAAAGTACGTAAGGTAATGGAGAAAAAATCGTAAGGTTAAATGTTCGTCGTGGCAATGTTCGTTAGAAAAATGTTCGTACGCGTTAGGTTGGGTTATTTTAGGTTAGGTCGTTACGAATAGTTTACATACGTACCATACGAACATCTGCATACGAACTTTAGCGTACGAACTTTTTTCAAACGAACTTTATCCCTTACGAACATTTCCTTACGAACAATTGCGTACGAACTTTATGCATACGAACTATTTCCATATGTACTTTGGTCCTACAACCAAGAAAAATATATATGATCGAGGCTGTTCATAAGTGTTACTATTTGGCGGGGAAAGTGAGATAATGTACGTTGTGTTTTGAAGTGAAGTGGAAAGTGAGTGTTTATTTACCTGATTGGCTACCTCAGAGCATAGGTGGGTAGCCCATATCTGCTGACACGCCCGCCGCCCATTTGTTGGTGTACAGCTATGAGTGGTGTTACATGTGCAGTGGGCGGAAAAGTGTGCCATAATCAGGTTTATGTGTGTGATGAAGTTCAAATTTAAAGATGAAATAGTGATGAAAAGAAAAATATATATATGATCGAGGCTGTTCATAAGTGTTAATATTTGGCGGGGAAAGTGAGATAATGGACGTTGTGTGTTAAGGTGAAGTAGAAAGTGATTAAGTTCAATGGGTGAATAATGGTCTACTCCGCTCCCCCTGCCCCCCTCCCCCCTTGCCCCCCTGCCCCCCTGCCCCTCTTGCCCCCCTGCCCCCTTGCCCCCCGCCCCCCCCTGCCCCCCTGCCCCCCTGCCCCCCTGCCACCCCCCAACATACAAGAGACTCCCGCCAACTTTCTTGATTAATGTAATGTCGGCATCTTGAAGGGAAGAAAAATTGATGCAAATAACACACAAGTTTATGAAAGATGATTTTTGGTGAGTTATTTATTTATTTATTTATTTATTATTTTGTTGAGGCTAACGTTGGTGGTATTGTTACTATTATTTTTTTTTTATATATAACTACACTATATTACTACAACAATAAGAGCTACTACTACTACTACTACTACTACTACTACTACTACTACTACTACTACTACTATTAATGATGATGATGATGATGATAATGATAATAATATGAATTCAATAAATATAAATAAAAACATAAAACAAATAATTGACTTGATGGCAGCCAAATACAAGTGTTAAATCTGCTTCCCATTTTCTTTCACTTTTGCCGTGTTGTGAGAGCACAGCTATTACTCCTCTAATTACAGAGCCTTTCATTCTGATTATGCTAATTAATGCTGTGTGTGTGTGTGTGTGTGTGTGT
>JAPQNM010000036.1:584322-586822 GCA_029783475.1 Metacarcinus magister
GTAGGCAGGGTAAGGTCAGAGGAGCTAGTGGATAGGTATAGGGAGCTTCTGAGGGAGATAAAGGAGAGTGGTAGGAGGTGTATAGTGTCAGGGGTGCTCCCCAGACCGGGGGGTTAGAGGCTGGTGGCTCTCACATGCCCTTGGCCTCAACGAGAGGTTGATGAGGATGTGTGGAGAGGATGGGGTAGGTTTTATGGATGAGTGGAGCAGGTTTTATGGGAGACAGGAGCTGTATGCCAGGGATGGTGTACACTTCAGTAGGAAGGGGGTGCAGGAGCTTAGTGAGTGTCTTGAGAGGGCAGTTAGGCAGTCCAGTCAGGGAAACTAAATATTAACAGAGGTAAGGGTAATAGTGACAAAGGACGGGGTAAAGAGAGGGAGGTACATGAACTTAGTGTCTTTTATACAAACAGTAGAAGTGTAATAAATAAGATAGACACACTTAGAGGTATTGCATGTGTAGAAGAGTTAGATATTATAGGTATTACAGAAACTTGGTTAAATATTGCAGGCAAACATTTCTTACCTGAAGTAGGAATAGATGGGTACACTTTTTTTCACAGAGATAGAGTAGGGAGGAGAGGGGGAGGTGTGGCACTGTACGTTAGAAACACATTAAATAGCTATGTCAATACCACAATAAAAACAGATAGGAATACGGAATCATTATGGATTGACATTATTATAGGAGGGAAAAAGTTTGTTGTAGGGATTATATATAGACCTCCGGATTTAGACGAAGCAGCTAGTGCACCCCTGATGCAGGAGCTTGCAAGAGCATCTAGGTATAATAATGTGTGCATTATGGGGGACTTTAATTATAGGAGAATAGACTGGGATAGTATGACAGGAGACGGGTGCTCGGAGGAATTCTTAAATGTCGTCCAGGATGGTTTTTTTCACACAACTTGTAAGGGAACCAACGCGACAGGGAAATATTTTAGATCTGGTCTTCACGAATAATGAAACTTTGGTCAGTCAGGTTGAGATAGGAGCTAGATTTGATGTTAGTGACCACCACGAAATTAGATTCAAGATTAATGCAAAGAGGAAGATAGAACAAAACACTGCTTTAGTACCAGATTTTAGAAAAGCCAATTACCAGGGCCTCAGACACCACCTCCAGAGTATAGATTGGGAGGGAATAGGAGTAGGCAGAGAGGAGGATCAAAACATTGAGGTAGAATTACATTATAATAGCATAGTTAGGGAAATTCATACAGGGCAGGAACAGTATATACCTAAGAGGAGGATTAGGTCAAATAGAAATGATCCAAAATGGATGAATAGCAGCATTAGAAGGGAAATTGGATTAAAAAGGGGACTCTATAGGAGAATTAAAAGGGGAGAAGTACAGGTAGTAGGGCAGTATAATGACCTAGCTAGGAAAGTTAAAAAGGATATTAGGACTGCAAAGAGGAATTATGAGGTTAGGATAGCTAGAGATGCCCAGAAGGATCCAAAGGGATTCTATCAGCTGTACAAGGCTAAAACAAAGGAAAGAATAGGACCTCTTAAAGGAATGGATGGCAGGTTGATAGAAAATGGTGAGGAAATTAGTAAGGAATTAAATAAATACTTCTTGTCCGTATTTTCTCAGGAAGAGTCGGGTAGGGAACTGGAGCCAGTACAGATCTTTAGGGGACAAGAGGTTGATAAATTAAGCGAAATAGTCATAAGTAGGGAAGTAGTTAGCAAGGAAATAGATAGACTTAAAAAGACTAAATCTCCAGGGCCGGACGACATTTTTCCGAGGATTCTTAGGGAATGTAGAGAAGAACTCGTTGAACCCATTGCGATGATTTTTAGAAAATCCCTAGACACAGGAGTAGTTCCTAGGCTATGGAGGCAGGCAAATGTAGTTCCTATATTCAAGAAAGGAGATAAGGCAGAAAGTAGTAACTACCGCCCAATTAGTTTAACATCAGTGGTAGGCAAGATGTTAGAAGCTATCATAGCAAGGGCAATTAGAAAACATTTAGATGAACACAAGCTAATTAGACATAGTCAACATGGTTTTAGCAAGGGGAAGTCCTGCCTGACAAATTTATTATCCTTCTATAGGAAAGTATTTGAAACCATAGATAAGGGGGACGAGTATGATATAGTTTATTTGGACTTCAGTAAAGCCTTTGACAGAGTACCCCATAGGAGACTGTTAAGTAAAGTCAAGGCTCATGGCATAGGTGGGAAGTTACTAGAGTGGATTAGGGGATGGCTTACTAGTAGGGAACAGAGGGTACAGATTAATGGGAAGAAATCAGAATGGGGTAATGTCACTAGTGGGGTACCACAAGGATCAGTACTAGGACCATTGTTATTCATAATCTATATAAATGACTTAGAGACAGGAATAAACAGTGATATCAGTAAATTTGCCGATGACACAAAAATAGGAAGACCGGTAAAGAATTTAGATGATGCTAGGATGCTGCAGGATGACTTAAATAGGCTGTACGAGTGGTCAGAGAAATGGCAGATGCAGTTTAATGTTAACAAG
>JAPQNM010000036.1:594322-596822 GCA_029783475.1 Metacarcinus magister
GGAAAGATGGAAGGAAGGAAGGAAGGAAGGAAGGAAAATTAGATGATATAATGCTTGAAAACTGTGCCAACCAGGAGGAAGAAGAGGAAGAGGAAGAGGAGGAGGAGGAGGAGGAGGAGGAGGAGGAGGAGGAGGTAGATATTGACAGCAAAAAAATAAAAAAATAAAAAATTGTAAAAAAGAAAGAGAAAGAGGAAGAAGAAGGACACAAGGAAGAGAATAAAGTAGAATAAAAGGAGGAGAAGGAAGAGGTGCAAGAAGAAAAAAAAAGATAAAGATTACAAATGAAACGAAAGAGATGAAAGAGAATTAGGAAGAGGAAGAAAGAAAATACTCTGTCTGTTTCTATCTATTTATCTACCTGTGTGTGTGTGTGTGTGTGTGTGTGTGTGTGTGTGTGTGTGTGTGTGTGTGTGTGTTTGTGTGTTTGTTTGTTTGTCCTAATGAGTTGTTTTATTACAGTATTTTCCTTATTAGTGAGACAAGAATGTGTGCACTAATGAGGGAATGTCTCTCTCTCTCTCTCTCTCTCTCTCTCTCTCTCTCTCTCTCTCTCTCTCTCTCTCTCTCTCTCTGTTGCGTGTTTCTCTTCGTATGTTGTTAATTAACTTGACCTGCAAAGAGAGAGAGAGAGAGAGAGAGAGAGAGAGAGAGAGAGAGAGAGAGAGAGAGAGAGAGAGAGAGAGAGAGAGAGAGAGAGAGAGAGAGAGAGAGAGAGAGAGAGAGAGAGAGAGAGAGAGAGAGAGAGAGAGAGATTTTAATTGTTTACTGTTATTCATACTATTATCATTATCATTATTATTATTATTATTATTATTATTATTATTATTATTATTATTATTATTATTATTATTATTATTATTATTATTATTATTATTATTATTATTATTATTATTATTATTATTATTATTATTATTATTATTATTATTATTATTATTATTATTATTATTATCATTATTATTATTATTATCATCATTATCGTTGTTGTTTTCATATTTTTCAACAACAAACAAACACACACACACACACACACACACACACACACGAACACACACACACACACACACACACACACACACACACACACACACACACACACACACACACACACACACGTACACAAAAGCGACAAAAGGGAAAAGAAAACGAGCATTTCAAAGGAGGCACTTCAATCAAAATAAAATATATATATATACAAAAGGTTGAAACACTAATATAAAGAGGCAGAAAACACGACCTTAAAGTAGTATAGTAACAAGAGGGGTTTTATAATTCTCCCTTGCTGCTGTTTGTTCTTCTTTTGTACTCCTTTGTTCTCTTTATCCTCCCTTGCTGCTGTTTGTTCTTACTTTGTACTCCTTTGTTCTCTTTAGCCTCCCTTGCTGCTGTCTGTTCTTCCTTTGTACTCCGTTGTTCTCATTATCCTCCCCTGCTGCTGTCTGTTCTTCCATAATACTCCTTTGTGCTCCTTATCCTCCCCTTGCTGCTGTCTGTTCTTCCTTTATACTCCTTTGTTCTCCTTATCCTCCCCCTGCTGCTGTCTGTTCTTCCTTTGTACTCCTTTGTTCTCCTTATCTTCCCCTTGCTGCTGTCTGTTCTTCCTTTGTACTCCTTTCTACTCCTTATCCTCCCTTGCTGCTGTCTGTTCTTCCTTTGTACTCCTTTGTTCTCCTTATCTTCCCTTGCTGCTGTCTGTTCTTCCTTTGTACTCCTTTGTACTCCTTATCCTTCGTTAAAGATAGGATGGTAAAGAGGAAAGAAAGGAAGGAAGGAAGGATGAAAGAGAGAAAGAGAGAAAGAGAGAAAGAGAGAAAGAGAGAGAGAGAGAGAGAGAGAGAGAGAGAGGAGAGAGAGAGAGAGAGAGAGAGAGAGAGAGAGGAGAGAGAGAGAGAGAGAGAGAGAGAGAGAGAGAGAGAGAGGAGAGAGAGAGAGAGGAGAGAGAGAGAGAGAGAGAGAGAGAGAGAAAGAGAGGAAGAGAGAGAGAGAGAGAAGAAAAAAATTTGTAGAGGTAACTAGGAATGGAGGGAGATATGATGAGAAAGAGGGGAATAGGAGGAAGAAGATTAGAGGAGAGAGAGAGGAAATAATGTAGAGAGAGAAAGAGAGAGAGAGAGAGAGAAAGAAAGAGGGAGGGAAAGAAGGATGAAAAATTATAAGTATACAAAGTTTTCATTACTTTTCGTTCATTTATTATTTTTTTTTTTGCATCGTGTTTCATTTAGATAAGATTTACGAGAGGGAGTGAAATGCTGTTTTATATTTATGGAAACGTAGAGAAAGAGAGAGAGAGAGAGAGAGAAAGAGAGAGAGAGAAAAAACAAACACAAACAAAACAATTTCTTTCATTCCTTACATTCATAAATTTACCTGAAAAAAAAAAACACTGAAAAAAATGAATTCACAATCTATTTCCTTATCTATTTATTATCTATCACCATTAATATTCATAACAACAGGTGACTTTTGATTTATACCTATCCCTTTCTTTTCTCAGGTGTGC
>JAPQNM010000036.1:611822-616822 GCA_029783475.1 Metacarcinus magister
AGTAATAATAATAATAATGATGATAACTATAATATTACTAGCAATAAAACTAGATATCATTATGTTCGCTTGACCACTTCAGGAATTAATTGAAAATAAGTAAATCAAAGAGAAGAGTTAATAATTCCATTACACGTCTGTCCTTCACTGATTAATTCTCCACCACACCGCCAGGAAGATAATAATGATGATAATAATAATAATAATAATAATAATAATGTAGATAAAAACAAAGAGGCAAGACTTGAAAAACTTTACCTTTGTTTGCCTTAGAATTTGTTTGAGAATGATATCTTCCTCCTTCCTCCTCCTTTCTCCTCCTCCTCTTCTTCCTCCTCCTCATCTTCCTCCTCCTTCCTCCCTCCTTTCCCTTCCTTTCAGTGAGCCCCGAATCTCCTTGGAGGGAAGAAGGAAGAGAGAGAGAAAAAAAAAAAGAGGAGAAGAAGGAGGAAAGTTACAAAAAGAAAGAAAGATTTGGTAGGAGTTAAGAGAGAGAGAGAGAGAGAGAGAGAGAGAGAGAGAGAGAGAGAGAGAGAGAGAGAGAGAGAGAGAGAGAGAGAGAGAGAGAGAGAGAGAGAGAGAGAGAGAGAGAGAGAGAGAGAGAGAGAGAGAGAGAGAGAGAGAGAGAGTGAGTGAACTCCTGAGAAAGTTATAAAAGGTCGATCGAGTAAGAAAATTAAAGAAAAAAAAAAGTCTTGTAAAATAAAATGAAAGAAAAAAAAGAAGATGAAGGAAAGTAAAGAAAGGAATAGAGACAAATGGCGATAAAAAAGGAGAGAGGGAAGAGACGTGAAGAGAATAATTAGGAGAGAAGAGAAAGATGGAGAGAGAAAGTTACCAGGAAGATATATTGAGGAAAAGTAGGTATAATAGAGAGAGAGAGAGAGAGAGAGAGAGAGAGAGAGAGAGAGAGAGAGAGAGAGAGAGAGAGAGAGAGAGAGAGAGAGAGAGAGAGAGAGAGAGAGAGAGAGAGAGAACATAATTAAGATATATTTTTTTATTTTTTATTTTTTATTCTTACTAATTTGGTGAAACAATTTGTATATTTTTGTTTTGCATTATATATGTATTAAAAAAAAAGAAGAATATTTCTGCAACATTTGTTTTGACTGTGAAGTGAATGAATGAATAACAAGTGAGAGAATGAGTCAATAAAATAATAATAATAAATTCAATACACACACCCACACCACACACACCACACACACACACACACACACACACACACACACGAGACGAGAAAAAAAAATATTTATAGCTCAAAATGACGAAGGAAAAAATATTGCAATTATATATATATTTTTTTTTGTTATATTCATATTTTCTGTTTTCAGGGATTTTTCTTCATCAATAAAAATGTAAAATAAATGCATTAAAGTTTTCTGAAGTTTAATCAAAATAATTTAAGCAAAAAGTTAATGGTCTATATATATCTGTCTATCTATCTGTCTGTCTGTCTGTCTGTCTGTCTGTCTGTCTGTCTGTCTGTCTGTCTATCTGTCTGTCTGTCTGTCTATCTATCTGTGTGTCTGTGCCTGTCTGTGTCTTTTCATCTATTTATCTATCTATCTATCTTTCTATCTGTCTGTCTATCTGTCTATCTATCTTTCTGTCTATCTGTCTGTTTGTCTGTTTGTCTGCCTGTCTCACCGTCCACAGATCCATAAACTATTAAAGTCTCCCATTAATATCTGATCAAGTCATTCGGTTCCGTTTTCTGTTGGGTTCATTTATCTTGCGTTCAACAATTAATCTCTTCGCTTCCACAACCACGGTATTACGTTTTCTTTCAAGCCTCTTAAAGGGATGACCGTTTTATTTTCATCTTAACGTCATTATCATTTTCCGTTTTCTCTTTGGTGTGTGGTGTGTGTGTGTGTGTGTGTGTTTGTTTTGTTTTGTTTTATTTGTTTGTTGTGGGAATGTTTCTGTTCTTCTTTTGTTTGTTTTTTCATTTGTTTATTGTTTTACCATCTATTGTTTTTTTTTATTTGTTATTTATTATTGTTGTTATTATTATTATTTTATTATCTTATATTTATTTGTTATTTTTTATTGTATTCATCTGTTACATTTTCTCTTCAATTTTTTTTCCTTTTTTAGTATTTATCTTTTTCATCCTTTTCAATATTTTTTTCGCTATTTTCTATTTCTTTCTTTATTTACTATTATTTTCCCCTTTTTAATGATACCGTTTCAGGTTTAATAAATGGCATCGTAGTACTGCGCATCTCTTTATGACATTCATTTGTTTTACTGTTTATGAATCCATTTATCTTCTGGCGGGAAAGTTATATCATCAATAGCCACGTGGTTTTATTGTGGCATTATTAACTTCATAGCAGTAGTAGTAGTAGTAATAGTAGTAGTAGTAGTAGTAGTAGTAGTAGTCATCATCATCATCATCATCATCATCATTACCTCACAACAACTCGACGCTGAAATACAAAACTTGAAAGTGAAGAATAATGATTGATTCAACCTCAAGTAATTAAAGGAAACTCAATTATCGTAATCAGGAATAATTATAAACTGCCTCACCTGAAGTCACGGCACAGCTCACCTTTCAAGGGTAATTAGGTGGAAGTCTTACCTGGCTGGCCTAGGTGTGTGTGTGTGTGTGTGTGTGTGTGTGTGTGTGTGTGTGTGTGTGTGTGTGTGTGTGTGTGTGTGTGTGTGTGTGTGTGTTGCGGGGAACTTTATCTAAAACTTTTTTCTAAACCAAGAAATATAGGTGAACATCTGATCTGTTTTCATCATACACGTGCACCTTATAATGAACGCAAGGTTGAGTAAGTTAGGAGAGTGAGTTAGGAGGAGGAGGAGGAAGAGGAGGAGGAGGAGGAAAGAGTAAGGAGAAGACAACGACAGCAGGAGTAAGATAAGGAGGTAACAATATATTTAGTAGAAGAAAATATTACTCCCATTTAAATAACACCATGAAACAACCTTATATTCTGTGTCCTTATGAATTATGGAACACCAACATAATGAATTCAAAATAAACAAAGAAAAAGAGAGAGAGAGAGAGAGGCAGAGGCAAAAACATACGAGTAAATAAAAACAAAATATTAAAATCATAAATAAATAAATATATAAATAGCCAGACAGGTAGACAGCCAGACAGACAGGCAGACAGACAGTGGTTGGTGCTGGCGGCGTATCAGTGGTTAGAGAAATTACTGCATAATCCTCAACAACACTTATTGGTAACAAAGGAACAGTTTTTTTATCCATTATAATAGTGAGTAGCGTCCCTTGTATTGGCTTTTGATCAACGGTTTGTGCTTCCTGCAGTGTGGCGCAGCTATTGATGATGATAATGATAATAGTAATAATAGTAATGATGATAATAATGATACTACTGTTACTTCTTCTTCTACTACTTCTACTACTACTACTACTACTACTACTACTATTACTACTACTACTACTACTACTACTACTACTACTACTACTACTACTACTACTATGATAATTTGTCTTATTACAGTTGTTAATCTAAAGCTGCTTATATTGTTTGTGTTGGTGTTTTCTTATTTTTTTTTCTTATTTATAGAACATTAGTGAACCAAAACGTTAAACTCAATATAGACAAAAAAAAGAGAAAAAGAGATTGTAATTGTTTTATATCTTTTTATTATCTTTTTATTGCAAGTCCGAGATCAATAACAATTTCTTTATCAGTGAATGCAAATTATTCGAGAAATATTTATCTTTTCTTCGCAAAGCCACAAAAATAATGCAAGTCCTGGAGTGAAAATTGAAGGAACAGAAAACAGAAAAGAAGAAAGATTTTGTCGTTTCATTTCTGGACTAAAATCTATATTGCAGTGTGGTGTGTGTGTGTGTGTGTGTGTGTGTGTGTGTGTGTGTGTGTGTGGTGTGTGTGTGTGTGTTTTAGAAAAGGAATATTTTCTACTAAACTTAAATTATTCAATGTTCTTTTTATAGTACGGATTCTTGGGAGACGTAGAAATGTAGAAATTTATATTCAAACCTTTGATATTAACTTTTACCTTCCTTGTAATTTAGTTCGAGGTAAAGAAACTAATGAATTTATAGATCGAATAATATTTTCTTGTATCTGATGTTTTTTTCTTTAATATAAGACACAAAAACATGAATATTTGAATAATCTGAAATATTTGAATTTATACAGAAACCGAAAAAAATTCAAATCAAGTCGAAAAATGTTAATGTTTTTTTTATTTATGATTTATTTTTTGACGTTATAGAAATCATGTTTATTTACGTAACAAAAACCCAATGGCTTCGATCTTGTATGACCTGCGAGCAATTGTATTATTTGGACCAAACAACACGTAAAATAAACTATAAACTATAAACTTTTCCATTCAGTTCAAACAAGTGACTATTCCTTTCCACATGAACCGTTTAACTAAGAGTTCTGATCCTCCACCACCACCACCACCACCACCACCACACCACCACCACCAAACCAAACAAAACAAGGGAATCATCTGTGGCTGAAACTTTCTGAAAACGATCAATAATTGGTGAAACAAAACGTTCATTTTTATTGGCTTTATCTCACTGTGTTCGATCATTTAGTGGAAAATTCGCTCACATTCACCCATGGAGATATATATTTTTTATTTCCCTATAACGTGTGATAGTGGACGAAATGAAATGAAGTGAGGTGAAAAATTTACACTTCTATAAATAAACAATACGTGTGCAATTAAAAACCATTATGCATCGTTCATCTGTTCCATTAAATATCGTTCACTGCCCATAAAAAATTCTGAACGAGGGGAGCTGATAGACGATTAATAATGGAGAAATGTGAACAAAATTGGAAACTGTAATACAAATAACAAGGAAAAAAAGGAATGGAATTGAAAAAAAAAGTTAAATAAAAATAATAAAAAGAAATAAAAGAACAAGAAATATAGATAACAAAAAAACATAGTAAAAAAAATAAACAACGAAACAAAAGAATACATATAAATCAACAACAGAAAACGAGGAAAAAA
>JAPQNM010000036.1:624322-637528 GCA_029783475.1 Metacarcinus magister
ATTAATGATAAAAATAAATATTAATGATAAAAATATATATTAATGATAAAAATATATATTAATGATAAAAATATATATTAATGATAAAAATAAATATTAATGATAAAAATAAATATTAATGATAAAAATAAATATTAATGATAAAAATAAATATTAATGATAAAAATAAATATTAATGATAAAAATATATATTAATGATAAAAATAATATTAATGATAAAAATAATATTAATGATAAAAATATATATTAATGATAAAAATATATATTAATGATAAAAATAAATATTAATGATAAAAATATATATTAATGATAAAAATAAATATTAATGATAAAAATGAATATTAATGATAAAAATATATATTAATGATAAAAATAAATATTAATGATAAAAATAAATATTAATGATAAAAATATATATTAATGATAAAAATAAATATTAATGATAAAAATAAATATTAATGATAAAAATAAATATTAATGATAAAAATAAATATTAATGATAAAAATATATATTAATGATAAAAATAAATATTAATGATAAAAATAAATATTAATGATAAAATAAATATTAATGATAAAAATAATATTAATGATAAAAATATATATTAATGATAAAAATATATATTAATGATAAAAATATATATTAATGATAAAAATATATATTAATGATAAAAATAAATATTAATGATAAAAATAATATTAATGATAAAAATATATATTAATGATAAAAATAAATATTAATGATAAAAATAAATATTAATGATAAAAATAAATATTAATGATAAAAATATATATTAATGATAAAAATATATATTAATGATAAAAATAAATATTAATGATAAAAATATATATTAATGATAAAAATAAATATTAATGATAAAAATAAATATTAATGATAAAAATATATATTAATGATAAAAATATATATTAATGATAAAAATATATATTAATGATAAAAATATATATTAATGATAAAAATATATATTAATGATAAAAATAAATATTAATGATAAAAATAATATTAATGATAAAAATAAATATTAATGATAAAAATAAATATTAATGATAAAAATATATATTAATGATAAAAATAAATATTAATGATAAAAATATATATTAATGATAAAAATAAATATTAATGATAAAAATAAATATTAATGATAAAAATAAATATTGGCGCTAATTGGTCCACTGAAGACTATTTAAGAAGGAAGACACAGAGGAGGAGGAGGAGGAGGAGGAGGAGGAGGAGGAGGAGGAGGAGGAGGAGGAGGAGGAGGAGGAGGGGGAGGGGGGGGGGGGAGAATATTATGATTTTGCTGTAGGAGTTTGGAGAGAGGGAGAGAGAGAGAGAGAGAGAGAGAGAGAGAGAGGGAGAGAGAGGAGAGAGAGAGAGAGAGAGAGAGAGAGAGAGAGAGAGAGAGAGAGAGCGATAGAGATAGAGAGATAAATAGAGAGAATAAATAGTTTTAGGCGTATCACACATGCGTATATAGTGTTTAATATTATAGTAATGATGAAACTGAGTCCAGATTCGTGTTCAGTTTGACTGAAAACCTTTAGGTACAAATTTTCATGAAATTCTGAGGTGTGGAAATTTTTCACGAAATTTTCAAGGGTGTCACCTTAGATTTTTTAATGAAATCATGTTTTTCAAAATAACTCGAAAAGTATGAGGTTTACGTAAAAAAATACGTAATAGTAAATATAGAGCAGGAGACGCCCGTTCCTTTGAGCTTTACTAGAATGTAATTGGAATGTAAGTAATGGAGATATTGATATATTTGTATTTTACACGAAACTTCTACTTAATTACATTTTTCTCCTAAACCAAAAGAGTAATTTACAAACGGATGACACCATCAGATAGAACTTGTCAAGCTGAACAACTTTGTTTCTATACATCTTTGTTGTAGGACTAATACTTTACTTGTAAAATGACTAAACTATTTTGGACTCAAATTCTGGTGGAAATCTTCGGGCCAAAAATTTCACGAATCCATTTTCATCACAAATCCACGAAAACTTATATTGAAGTTAAAGGTTTTGAAATTAATAATAATACATGTTAAGGAAGTGTTGCTGTTGGAGTAAATAAATATTAATAATTATAATAATAAATATTAATGATAAAAATAAATATTAATGATAAAAATAAATATTAATGATAAAAATAAATATTAATGATAAAAATAAATATTAATGATAAAAATAAATATTAATGATAAAAATAAATATTAATGATAAAAATAAATATTAATGATAAAAATAAATATTAATGATAAAAATAAATATTAATGATAAAAATAAATATTAATGATAAAAATAAATATTAATGATAAAAATAAATATTAATGATAAAAATAAATATTAATGATAAAAATAAATATTAATGATAAAAATAAATATTAATGATAAAAATATATATTAATGATAAAAATAAATATTAATGAAAAAAAATATTAATGATAAAAATAAATATTATGATAAAAATATATATTAATGATAAAAATATATATTAATGATAAAAATAAATATTAATGATAAAAATAAATATTAATGATAAAAATAAATATTAATGATAAAAATAAATATTAATGATAAAAATAATATTAATGATAAAAATAAATATTAATGATAAAAATAAATATTAATGATAAAAATAAATATTAATGATAAAAATAAATATTAATGATAAAAATAAATATTAATGATAAAAATAAATATTAATGATAAAAATAAATATTAATGATAAAAATAAATATTAATGATAAAAATAAATATTAATGATAAAATAAATATTAATGATAAAAATAAATATTAATGATAAAAATAATATTAATGATAAAAATAATATTAATGATAAAAATAAATATAATGATAAAAATAAATATTAATGATAAAAATAAATATTAATGATAAAAATAAATATTAATGATAAAAATAAATATTAATGATAAAAATAAATATTAATGATAAAAATAAATATTAATGATAAAAATAAATATTAATGATAAAAATAAATATTAATGATAAAAATAAATATTAATGATAAAAATATAATATTAATGATAAAAATAAATATTAATGATAAAAATAAATATTAATGATAAAAATAAATATTAATGATAAAAATAAATATAATGATAAAAATAAATATTAATGATAAAAATAAATATAATGATAAAAATAAATATTAATGATAAAAATAAATATTAATGATAAAAATAAATATTAATGATAAAAATATATATTAATGATAAAAATAAATATTAATGATAAAAATAAATATTAATGATAAAAATAAATATTAATGATAAAAATAAATATTAATGATAAAAATAAATATTAATGATAAAAATAAATATTAATGATAAAAATAAATATTAATGATAAAAATAAATATTAATGATGAAAATAAATATTAATGATAAAAATAAATATTGATGATAAAAATAAATATTAATGATAAAAATATGTATTAATGATGAAAATATATATTAATGATAAAAATAAATATTAATGATAAAAATAAATAGTAATGATAAAAATAAATATTAATGATAAAAATAAATATTGATGATAAAAATAAATATTGGAGATAAAAGTAAATATTAATGATAAAAATAAATATTAATGATAAAAATAAATATTAATGATAAAAATATATACTAATGATAAAAATAAATATTGATGATAAAAATAAATATTAATGATAAAAACAAATATTGATGATAAAAATAAATATTAATGATAAAAATAAATATTGATGATAGAAAATAGATATTGATGATAAAAATAAATATTAATGATAAAAATATATATTAATGATAAAAATAAATATTAATGATAAAAATATATATTAATGATAAAAAATAAATATTAATGATAAAAATATATATTAATGATAAAAATATGTATTAATGATAAAAATATATATTAATGATAAAAATAAATATTAATGATAAAAATAAATATTAATGATAAAAATAAATATTAATGATAAAAATAAATATTAATGATAAAAATAAATATTAATGATAAAAATAAATATTAATGATAAAAATAAATATTAATGATAAAAATAAATATTGATGATAAAAATAAATATTAATGATAAAAATAAATATTGATGATAAAAATAAATATTGGTGATAAAAATAAATATTGGTGATAAAAATAAATATTGATGATAAAAATAAATATTGGTGATAAAAATAAATATTGGTGATAAAAATAAATATTAATGATAAAAATAAATATTAATGATAAAAATATATATTAATGATAAAAATAAATATTGATGATAAAAATAAATATTGATGATAAAAATAAATATTGGTGATAAAAATAAATATTAATGATAAAAATAAATATTAATGATAAAAATAAATATTAATGATAAAAATAAATATTAATGATAAAAATAAATATTAATCATAAAAATAAATATTAATGATAAAAATAAATATTAATGATACAAATAAATATTGATGATAAAAATAAATATTAATGATAGAAATAAATATTGATGATAAAAATAAATATTAATGATAAAAATATATATTGGTGATAAAAATAAATATTAATGATAAAAATAAATATTAATGATAAAAATATATATTAATGATAAAAATAAATAATAATGATAAAAATAAATAGTAATGATAGAAATAAATATTGATGATAAAAATAAATATTGGTGATAAAAATAAATATTGGAGATAAAAATAAATATTGATGATAAAAATAAATATTAATGATAAAAATATATATCAATGATAAAAATAAATATTAATGATAAAAATATATTTAATGATAAAAAATAAATATTAATGATAAAAATATATATTAATGATAAAAATAAATATTAATGATAAAAAATAAATATTAATGATAAAAATAAATATTGATGATAAAAATAAATATTTATGATAAAAATAAATATTAATGATAAAAATATATATTAATGATAAAAATAAATATTAATGATAAAAATATATTTAATGATAAAAAATAAATATTAATGATAAAAATATATATTAATGATAAAAATATATATTAATGATAAATATATATATTAATGATAAAAATAAATATTAATGATAAAAATAAATATTAATGATAAAAATATATATTAATGATAAAAATATATATTAATGATATAAAATAAATATTAATGATAAAAATATATATTAATGATAAAAATAAATATTAATGATAAAAATAAATATTAATGATAAAAATAAATATTAATGATAAAAATAAATATTAATGATAAAAATATATATTAATGATAAAAATAAATATTAATGATAAAAATATATATTAATGATGAAAATAAATATTAATGATAAAAATATATATTAATGATAAAAATACATATTAATGATAAAAATATATATTAATGATAAAAATAAATATTAATGATAAAAATAAATATTAATGATAAAAATAAATAATAATAATAAAAATATATATTAATGATAAAAAAACATATTAATGATAAAAAATATATATTAATGATAAAAATAAATATTAATGATAAAAATAAATATTAATGATAAAAATATATATCAACGATAAAAATATATATTAATGATAAAAATATATATTAATGATACAAATAAATATTAATGATAAAAATATATATTAATGATAAAAATATATTTATGATAAAGATATATATTAATGATAAAAATAAATATTAATGATAAAAATATATATTAATGATAAAAATATGTATTAATGATAAAAATATATATTAATGATAAAAATAAATATTAATGATAAAAATAAATATTAATGATAAAAATAAATATTAATGATAAAAATAAATATTAATGATAAAAATAAATATTAATGTTAAAAATAAACATTAATGATAAAAATAATATTAATGATACAAATAAATATTGATGATAAAAATAAATATTAATGATAAAAATAAATATTGATGATAAAAATAAATATTGGTGATAAAAATAAATATTGGTGATAAAAATAAATATTGATGATAAAAATAAATATTGGTGATAAAAATAAATATTGGTGATAAAAATAAATATTAATGATAAAAATAAATATTAATGATAAAAATATATATTAATGATAAAAATAAATATTGATGATAAAAATAAATATTGATGATAAAAATAAATATTGGTGATAAAAATAAATATTAATGATAAAAATAAATATTAATGATAAAAATAAATTTTAATGATAAAAATAAATATTAATGATAAAAATAAATATTAATCATAAAAATAAATATTAATGATAAAAATAAATATTAATGATACAAATAAATATTGATGATAAAAATAAATATTAATTTTAAAAATAAATATTGATGATAAAAATAAATATTAATGATAAAAATATATATTGGTGATAAAAATAAATATTAATGATAAAAATAAATATTAATGATAAAAATATATATTAATGATAAAAATAAATATTAATGATAAAAATAAATAGTAATGATAGAAATAAATATTGATGATAAAAATAAATATTGGTGATAAAAATAAATATTGGAGATAAAAATAAATATTGATGATAAAAATAAATATTAATGATAAAAATATATATCAATGATAAAAATAAATATTAATGATAAAAATATATTTAATGATAAAAAATAAATATTAATGATAAAAATATATATTAATGATAAAAATAAATATTAATGATAAAAAATAAATATTAATGATAAAAATAAATATTGATGATAAAAATAAATATTTATGATGAAAATAAATATTAATGATAAAAATATATATTAATGATAAAAATAAATATTAATGATAAAAATATATTTAATGATAAAAAATAAATATTAATGATAAAAATATATATTAATGATAAAAATATATATTAATGATAAATATATATATTAATGATAAAAATAAATATTAATGATAAAAATAAATATTAATGATAAAAATATATATTAATGATAAAAATATATATTAATGATATAAAATAAATATTAATGATAAAAATATATATTAATGATAAAAATAAATATTAATGATAAAAATAAATATTAATGATAAAAATAAATATTAATGATAAAAATAAATATTAATGATAAAAATATATATTAATGATAAAAATAAATATTAATGATAAAAATATATATTAATGATGAAAATAAATATTAATGATAAAAATATATATTAATGATAAAAATACATATTAATGATAAAAATATATATTAATGATAAAAATAAATATTAATGATAAAAATAAATATTAATGATAAAAATAAATAATAATAATAAAAATATATATTAATGATAAAAAAACATATTAATGATAAAAAATATATATTAATGATAAAAATAAATATTAATGATAAAAATAAATATTAATGATAAAAATATATATCAACGATAAAAATATATATTAATGATAAAAATATATATTAATGATACAAATAAATATTAATGATAAAAATATATATTAATGATAAAAATATATTTTAATGATAAAAATATATATTAATGATAAAAATATATATTAATGATAAAAATATATATTAATGATAAAAATATGTATTAATGATAAAAATATATATTAATGATAAAAATAAATATTAATGATAAAAATAAATATTAATGATAAAAATAAATAATAATGATAAAAATAAATATTAATGATAAAAATATATATTAATGATAAAAATATATATTAATGATAAAAATATATATTAATGATAAAAATATATATTAATGATAAAAATATGTATTAATGATAAAAATAAATAATAATGATAAAAATATATATTAATGATAAAAATAAATAATAATGATAAAAATATATATTAATGATAAAAATATATATTAATGATAAAAATATATATTAATGATAAAAAATAAATTTTAATGATAAAAATAAATATTAATGATAAAAATATATATTAATGATAAAAATAAATAATAATGATAAAAATATATATTAATGATAAAAATATATATTAATGATAAAAATATATATTAATGATAAAAAATAAATATTAATGATAAAAATAAGTATTAATGATAAAAATATATATCAACGATAAAAATATATATTAATGATAAAAATATATATTAATGATATAAGTATATATTAATGATAAAAATAAATATTAATGATAAAAATATATATTAATGATAAAAATATATATTAATGATAAAAATAAATAATAATGATAAAAATATATATTAATGATAAAAATATATATTAATGATAAAAATATATATTAATGATAAAAAATAAATTTTAATGATAAAAATAAATATTAATGATAAAAATATATAATATTGATTTAAAATAAATATTAATGATAAAAATATATATTAATGATAAAAATATATATTAATGATAAAAATATATATTAATGATAAAAATATATATTAATGATAAAAATATATATTAATGATAAAAATATATATTAATGATAAAAATAAATATTAATGATAAAAATAAATAATAATGATAAAAATAAATATTAATGATAAAAATATATATTAATGATAAAAATAAATATTAATGATAAAAATATATATTAATGATAAAAATAAGTATTAATGATAAAAATAAATATTAATGATAAAAATATATATTAATGATAAAAATATATATTAATGATAAAAAATAAATATTAATGATAAAAATAAATATTAATGATAAAAATATATATTAATGATAAAAATAAATATTAATGATAAAAATAAATATTAATGATAAAAATAAATATTAATGATGAAAATATATATTAATGATACAAATATATATTAATGATAAAAATAAATATTAATGATAAAAATAAATATTAATGATAAAAATGAACATTAATGATAAAATAAATAGTAATGATAAAAATATATATTAATGATAAAAATATATATATATGATAAAAATAAATATTAATGATAAAAATATATATTAATGATAAAAATAAATATTAATGATAAAAATATATATTAATGATAAAAATATATATTAATGATAAAAATAAATATTAATGATAAAAATATATATTAATGATAAAAAATATATTAATGATAAAAATAAATATTAATGATAAAAATAAATATTAATGATAAAAATAAATAATAATGATAAAAATAAATAATAATGATAAAAATAAATATTAATGATAAAAATAAATATTAATGATAAAAATAAATATTAATGATAAAAATAAATATTAATGATTAAAATAAATATTAATGATAAAATAAATATTAATGATAAAAATAAATATTAATGATAAAAATAAATATTAATGATAAAAATAAATATTAATGATAAAAATAAATATTAATGATAAAAATAAATATTAATGATAAAAATAAATATTAATGATAAAAATAAATATTAATGATAAAAATAAATATTAATGATAAAAATAAATATTAATGATAAAAATAATATTAATGATAAAAATAAATATTAATGATAAAAATAAATAATAATGATAAAAATAAATATTAATGATAAAAATAAATATTAATGATAAAAATAAATATTAATGATAAAAATAAATATTAATGATAAAAATAAATATTAATGATAAAAATAAATATTAATGATAAAAATAAATATTAATGATAAAAATAAATATTAATGATAAAAATAAATATTAATGATAAAAATAAATATTAATGATAAAAATAAATATTAATGATAAAAATAAATATAATGATAAAAATAAATATTAATGATAAAAATAAATATTAATGATAAAAATAAATATAATGATAAAAATAAATAATGATGATAAAATAAATATTAATGATAAAAATAAATATTAATGATAAAAATAAATATTAATGATAAAAATAAATTGATAATAAATGATAATTAAAATAAATATTAATGATAAAAATAAATATTAATGATAAAAATAAATATTAATGATAAAAATATATATATATATATATAAATATATATTATGATATAAAATATATATTAATGATAAAATAAAATAAAATGATAAAAATATATATTAATGATAAAATATATATATTAATGATAAATATATATTAATATAAATTTATTTTTTATGATAAAATATATATTAATGATAAAATATATATTAATGATAAAAATAATATTAATGATAAAATATATATTAATGATAAAATATATATTAATGATAAAAATAAATATAATGATAAAAATATATATAATGATAAAAATATATATAATATAATAATATATAATATAAATATATATATTATGATAAAAATATATATTAATGATAAAAATATATATTAATGATATAAAATAATATATTAATGATAAAAATATATATTAATGATAAAAATATATATATATATATATTATATAAAAATATATATTAATGATAAAAATATATATTAATGATAAAAATATATATATATAAATATATAATATATATATATAAATATATATAAATATATATATATAATATAATATAATAAATATATATAATATATATAATATATAAATATAAAAATATATATTAATGATAAAATATATATATATATATATATATAAAATATATATATATATATATAAAATATATATTAATGATAAAATATTTAATATAATATAATATAATATATTAATGATATATATAATATAATATATTAATGATAAAAATATATATTAATGATAAATAAATATATTAATATATATAAATAAATATTATATAAAATATATATAATGATAAAAATATATATTAATATATATAAATAAATATTAATGATAAAATAAATATATAATATAAAAATATATATTAATGATAAAAATATATATTAATGATAAAATATATATTAATGATAAAATATATATAATGATAAAAATATATATTAATGATAAAATAAATATTAATGATAAAAATATATATTAATATATATAATATATATATTAATGATAAAAATAAATATTAATGATAAAAATAAATATTAATGATAAAAATAAATATATAAAATATATTAATGATATATATAATGATAAAAATAAATATTAATGATAAAAATAAATATTAATGATAAAAATAAATATTAATGATAAAAATAAATAATAATGATAAAAATAAATATTAATGATAAAAATAAATACCAAATACCATACACACTCACTAATACTATATACTTAATGTAGTCTTATAGTATATATAGTATTAGTATAGTATTATAGTAGTATAGTATATAGTATTAGCGAGTGTGTATGGTATTTGGTCTGGTTCAGTAATAGATGTGGCACCACAGCTAACCTAACCTC
Source organism: Metacarcinus magister (assembly GCA_029783475.1). Taxonomy (NCBI): domain Eukaryota; kingdom Metazoa; phylum Arthropoda; class Malacostraca; order Decapoda; family Cancridae; genus Metacarcinus; species Metacarcinus magister. Next base: position 635,594 of record JAPQNM010000036.1, read on the forward strand.
ACCATTTTACTCTTGTCTACTCTTGCTGTGCGCCGCGGAAACTCAACACCTCCGAATATCATGAAAATTGTTACAATGATGTTTTAGGTCATGCTGAACACGAATCTGGACTTATTTTCATCATTAACCCCCCCCCCTTTACCCCTTCCCCCTCTTTAACCCCTTCAGGTATAGGGTAGAAGGCTTTTTGCTACTGCCGTTAAAACTGTTTGTCATACACGAAAACGTTTTGAACTAATTTTACTGTAAATTAGAATATCTAAAAGTTTTATTGAAGTCACTTTTCACGTATCTGTGACGGTAAGGAATTTTTGATTTTGTGGTCCGAAAATGTCCACCAGAATTGAGGTCGAATATGTTTTTGCCATTTTACTACGAAACTATTACTCTTACAGGAAAAAGGATTAGAAACAAAGTTATGGAGCTTGAAAAGATCTATCGATTGATGTCATCACCTTTCCAATATCTATTATACCTTTGGAGAAAAGTTAATTATTGTGAACAAAATTAATGTTTTCTTTTTTCAATTCTGACATCTATATTTATGTTCCAATTCCATATCACTATAGCTCAAAAGAACGGGCGTGTCCTGCTCTTTCTTTTATATTCTATACTCTTCTTACGTAAGCCTCATAGTTTTCGAGTTATTTCAAAATACATGATTTCTGCCAAAAAATCTAGGTGGTACCCTTGGAAATTTCATGAAAAATTTCCACACCTCGGAATTTCATGAAAATTTGTACATAAAGGTTTTCGGTCATACTGAACACGAATCTGGACTCAGTTTCATCATTACTATAATATCAAACATTAAAAAAATATATTAAAAAAATAAGAGATACAGGAAATACTTTCATTATTCCCGTTACCATCACCTCATATTCATTATCTTTATCTATTAAATTGTAAGAATTTCCCTCACCACCACCACCACCACCACCACCACCACCACCATAATGATGAATAAATACTACAATAATAATAATAATAATAATGAGGTGATGCTAACGGGAATAATTAAAGTATTTCCTGCCTCTCTCATTTCTTTTTTCTATATATATATATTTTTTAATATATACTATACTACATCCTCCCCTTACCTACCCTACCTTACCCATACCTTCCCTATTCTTACCATACCTTCCTTCCTTCCTTCCTCCCCAGATGAAGTGAAAGGCGAAACACTACCTACACTAACTCTTCAGCCTCCACGGATATTCACACTGCCAGCCCCTTACTCCTCTCCACTCCCTGCTACTCGGGCCTACTCCACCCCGGGCTCAGAGGGGGAGGGCGAGGGGCTGGACGCGGAGGAGAAACTGAAGGAAGAGGAAATGAAATCTACACCAAGATTCAGCTCAAGGAATGGTACTGTCAATGTTTACCTGGGTGCACCGGCCTCGTTAGACTGTACAGTGACCAACCCTGCTAACCTATCAGTAAGTAGTACCTTGTTAGATAGATAATTAGGTAGTTAGGTAGTTAGATAGATATATACATAGATACATTAGATAAATAGATACGTTAGTAGATATGTTTTGTAGATAGATAGATAGATAATTTTCTCTCTCTCTCCTTCTCTTCTCATTCTCTCCCTTATCACCTCATTCGCTTATCCTGTTAATCTTCTCTCTTCTTCATCTCCTTCTGTCTCCTCTTTCTCCTCTCTCCTTCTCCTCCTCCTCCTTAATGCAAAGCTTCCCTGGCCACTTTTCCTTAACTCTCCTCTTCCTCTTTATCCTCATCCTCCTCTTCCTCCTCCTCTTCTTCTTCCTCCTCCTCTTCTTCTTCTTCCTCATTTTACTGTTTTTTTCCTTTATTTATTTTCTCTTTAAGCTTTTCGTACTTAACTTAACTGTGTGTTCCTCTTCTTCTTCCCTTCATTTACCTTCCCTTTCTCTCTCTCTCTCTCTCTCTCTCTCTCTCTCTCTCTCT
>JAPQNM010000036.1:640128-652628 GCA_029783475.1 Metacarcinus magister
CCACCCCACCCCACCCCCCCCCCCCACACCCCACCCCACACCCCACCCCCCCCACCCCACCCCACACACACCCCACCCCACCCCCCCCCCCCCCACCCCACCCCACCCCACCCCACCCCACCCCACCCCACCCCACCCCCACCCCACCCCACCCACCCCACCCCACCCCACCCCACCCCACCCCCCACACCCCACCCCACACCCCACCCCACCCCACCCCACCCCACCCCCCCACCCCACCCCACCCCCCCCCCACCCCACCCCACCCCACACCCCACCCCACCCCACCCCACCCCCACCCCACCCCCCCCCCCCACCCCACACCCCACACCCCACCCCACACCCCACCCCCCCCCACACACACACCCCACCCACCCCACCCCACCCCACACCCCCCCCACCCCACCCCACCCCACCCCACCCCACCCCACCCACCCCACACCCCACCCCACCCCCCCACACCCCACCCCACCCCACACCCCACCACCCCACACCCCCCCCCCACACCCCACCCCACCCCCCCCCCCCCCACCCCACACACACACCCCACCCCACACCCCACCCCACCCCACCCCACCCCACCCCACCACCCCACCCCACCCCACCCCACACCCCACCCCACACCCCCCCCACCCCACCCCACACCCACCCCACACACACCACCCCCCCACCCCCCCCCACCCCACACACCACACCCCCCCCCCACACACACCCCCCCCCACCACCCCACACACACCCCCCCCCCCCGACCCCCCCCCACCCTCCCCGCCCGCCACCCCCGCCCCCCCCCCCCCTACAGCCCCCCACCACCCCCACGCCCACCCCCACCCCCCCCCCCCCACCCAGCCCGACGCCCACCCCACCACACGCCACCCACACCGCCGTCCACCACCCCAACCCCCCCCCCCAACACACCCACAGCCCACCCCCCCCCCAACCGACCCACCCCCCACCCCGCACGGCGCCCCCCCCCCCCGCCAAAAAAAACCCGCCCCCCCCCACCACGCCCCCCCCCCCCCAACCCCCCCCCCCAAACCCCCCCCCCACCACCGCACCCCCCCCCACCCACACGCGCCGCGCGCCCCGCCTCCGGGCCGCCTCCACCCAAACGCAGGCCCCCACGAACCCGCCGCACGCACCAGCCAGCACCCCCAAAGCGCACCACGAGCCCACGGACAGCAGGGCCCACCAAAACCCAACCAAACAGACCACCAAGCGGACGCCCACACGCACCACTCCCGTCACAAACCCCGCAACAAAAACGACACAAAAGACAGCCCCTAAAGCACCACCCGACCCCACAAAGACAAAGACAACCACCCACCGAAACATTCCGAGCACTGCAAAACAGGGACAAGATATAAACCCAACGAAAACAAAGACAGAAACCCGACGAAAAAACAAAAAAACAAAACCAACCTCGCCAAAACCAGCAGAACAAAAAAACGGCCAACCAAACCAACCAGCAGACAAACCGCCACTCAAACAACAAACAGCGCAAAACAACCACCCTAACAACTCCGCCACGAAAACGGCGAAAAAACCAAACCACAAAACCCCCGCACCTCCACAAAAAACGGAACAGAGAACGACCGGCCCAAAACACAAAACAACGAAACAAAAGCGAGAACACGAAAACCACACAAGACAACAAAAGGAAAAAAAAAACCGACACACAACAACAATAAAAACACAACACAACAACAAAAACACAAACGGAAAAAACAAAAAAAGACGAAAAACAACAACAACGAAACGCCAAGACAAAAACCAGGCAAAAAAAGACAAATAACCCACAAGCCAGCACGAAAAAAAAAGCAGACAAAAACAAGAACCAAACACCAACACGGCAAAAAAAATCCAAAAACCACAACCGCAAAGAGCAAAAAAGAAAAAAACAAATAAACCAAAAACCAAAACAAAAACACAATAGAGAAGGAGAAAAAAAAAAGACGCCCGGACAAACGAAAACGCAAAAGCATGAAATCGTGAAGCAAAACAACACCAAAGAAGACAAGACGCAAGCGCCCCCGGGAAAACAAAACAAACCAAGCAACAGAGGAAAAAACAAGAACCCACCATGAGGCCATACAAGAACAAACACAAGAACGAACGCAACAAAGAGAACAGGGAGACGGAATGACACTAGCCAAACACACAACAGACCGCAGCGAGGACCCGACAAGGGGCGGGCGACACGACAGAGAAAAAAAAGAAAGCGGCGCCCGCGACACCCAGACACAAAAAAAAAAACCACCACGCAGAGCCGAAAAACCCAAAGAAACACAGCAAGACACAAACACAGACAAACCACAAACCGCCAGCAAGAAACGAGACAAGAAACAAAGGTCGCACCCCCCACGAAAAGCCCAACAACAAAGCGCCAACACGCACAACCAACAGACAACAAACACAAACCAAACAAAAAGACGAGCGACAAAAACAGAGGGGACACCGCAGCGACACCGAAAACAGAAAAGACAACGAACAAAAACCCGCCCACCCAACCAACAACAAACAACCCACCAGACAACAACAAAAAACGCAACCAAGCCGAAAAAACGAACAAAAACAGCCAACGAACAACCCACAATAACTAAAGACCAAGACAAAAGAGCAAGGCCGCCCAGAAAGCGCCGACAGCAAGGCGACAAAAACAAACGCCGCCACCAGAAAAAAGAAACAGAAAACACAGGGTAAGAAAACCGCAGCAGCAAACGCGAAACACCCAATCGAACCCCCAGCGACACAACCATTGGGGAGCGCAAACAAACAGGCAAAACCCAAACCCACAGAAACCCAAGACAAGCAGCGCCCAAAAGGAGCGAACAACAGAAAAGACAGAAAACACACACCAAACAAACCAAAAAAAAACGAAACCCCGAGCAAACAAAAAGCTGCGGAAACGAAGCGAGGGTGAACCGCAAACACGCAGAAGCACAGCAGCCCCCAAACCACAAAAGCAGCCCGCAAAAAGCCAAGCAACGGACCAAAGAGACGACAACAGACAACCCCAAAAAGAACAGACAAAAGCGAACAAAACTGACCTCATTACCCCCGCAAACAACCAACAACAGACGAAAAGACAGAACAAAGAAGACACAAAAAAGCCGACAGGCAAAAAAGACAAAAACAAAACCCCAAAACGCAACCAGGCACCCGGCCCAGCGCATGGACGCCACCCAAGACAGAAAAAACAGACACGAGAAAAACACAAGACAACCAAAACGCGGCACAACAGTAGCCCACGACACAAAAGCGCCCAGAAGCCCACAGACAAACCAAACACAACACGCCAAAACAAAGAAACACACCAACACCGCAGAGACAAACAAGACACAACACAACCCAAAACACCCCAAGCGCAACCCCGAAACCACAAAACAATACACCAAACACAGAGAAGAACAAACGCACCCAAAGACAAGCCAGCACAAAGAGGAAGGCCAACCACCCCTCAAAAAAACAACACAAACCAAAAACCAAGCAGAGCACCCGGCAACTAAAACCACGGCGGCCCGAGCGGCACCAGCCACAGAAAAAGCCAAAACACCACACACAGAGCACCCCCCCCATAGCCAACATAAAAAAAACCCGCGAACCGAAAACCCACAAAGCAGAACCAAAACAAGACACACGCCAGGGACCCAAAGACAGGCACGATACCCAAACCCGAACACCAAGAACCGCCACAACCGGCAGCGCGCCAAAACAACAAAAAAAAAACCCCGCAAAAATCGGCACCGGAACAGAAAGCCGCTAGCAAAACAAACGCAGAAACCCACGAAACCGCAGAACACCCAAAAACCAGGCGAAAACAATCCCGCAACCAAACACAACCCAACCCTATAAAATAAAGACCCGAAGGAAGTGAAAAGAGCAAAAGTCAAAAACCAACCCACAAGACACCCGAGCGAACAAAGCAAAACAACAGAATGAAAACCTCACAAAAAAAACGGACCCACAGCAACCAAAACACAACCAAAAGACGAGAAAAAAGAAAAAACGGAAAAACCAGAGAACAGACAAAGAACCGGCGCAAAACAAGCAACGAACAGAACACAACGGCCAACCCGAAACAGACCCAAAAAAGAACAAAACCAAACAGCCAGAGGAGTCGAACCGAAAAAAAACAAGGAAAAACGGCAAAACACTCCACGAAAAAAGGGCAACAGAATAATGCAGACAACAAGACCCACAAGAAAAGAGGAGCACGCAGGCAGAACAGCGCAGCCGACACCGCCCAAACAAACCAAAAATAAAAAAAAACCAAACGCATAAAGAACACAAAAAAACCAAAAGAGAACATTACACCCCAAAAAAAAAAAGAACAAAAAAAAGCAACAAAAGAATAACAAAAACCAGAGAAGTAAAACGACAGAGAAGACCGCAAGCAGCAGACAAACAGAAGAGACAAGCACAAGAAAGAAGAGGAAAAAAAAAAAGGGCCCGAAAAAAAAACGAATCAAATGAAAAAAAAGACGGAAAAATCAAAAACAAGAACGGAAAAAAGAAAAAGGAAAAAAAACAAGGAAACCAGGAAAAAGCAGAACAACGCGCGAAAAGACAAAGGGAAAAAGAATAAGCGAGAACATAGAAACAAAAAAACAAAAAAAAGAAAAAAAAAAAATAAAAAAAAAACAAAAAAAGCAAAAAAGAAAAAAAAAAAAAGTAAGAAAAGAAAAAAAAAAAGAACAAAAGCAAAAAAAAAACAATAGGAGAAAAAAAAAAAGGCAGAAAAGAAAAAAAGAAAAGAGAGAGAAAACAAAAAAAAAGAAAAGACAAAAGAGAGAAGAAGAGAAAAAAAAGAAAAAAAAAAACAAAAAAAAAAAAGAAAAACAAAAAAAAAAAAAAAAAAAAAAACAAAAAAAAAAAAAAGAAAAAAAAAAAAAACGAAACCAAAAAAAGAAAAAAAAAAAAAAAAAAAAAAAAGAACGAAAAGAAAAAAAAAAAAAAAGGAAAAAGCAAAAAGACAGGAAAAAAAAAAAAAAAAAAAAAAAAAAAACAACGAAAAAAAAAAAAAGAAAAAAAAAAAAAAAAGAGAAAAAAAAAAGAAAAAAAGAAAAAAAAAAAAAAAAAAAAAGGAGAAGAGCACGAAACCAGCGAGAAGCGAGAGAAAAAGAAAGAGAAGGAAAGCCATAGGGGAAAAGAATAACAGGCCGGAAAGAACAAAACAAAAAACGGAAAAAAAAAAAAAAACCAATCCGAACACAGGCCACCACAAAACCACGAGCCAAACACAACAACAAGAAAAGCCCCCAAAAAAACACCACAACGGAGAGAGAAGACAGCGACAACAAAGGCAAAACAAAAGCAGAAACCCCCAAAACGAACCAGGACCACCACAAAGAACAAAACCGCACACACGAAAAGAACGACAAGCGGAAAGAGGAGCACAACAACAACCAACATCCACAACAGAAGACCAAAGAAAACACAAAACCCAACAGCCCGAAGCGCCGAAGAAACAAACAAAAAAAGAAAAACAGCAAGAACAACACACCAAAAAAAGAACACAACAAAAGAAAACAAACAGACAAGCGACAAGAAAACAAAAAAGACAACGCAGCCAAGACACGGAAAAAACCCAACCCAAAAGAAAAGAGAGAACAACGAACCCACTGCCACAACAAAAACAGCCGCACCAAAAGAAAGGAAAAAAAAAAACCCCAGCGGCAAAACAAAGGAACAGGAAAAACAAAACAGTACAACAACAAACGCATCGAAACACCAACACCAAGGAGAACAGAAAGCCCATACCAAGCCAAACCCGACGGACAAAGAAACAACAGCAAACCCCCACGGAATAAACAGCAACAGAGGCCAGAGCACACCCAAAGAAAAACCAGGAAACACGACAAAGCGGCCACCCAGACAGAGCACAAAACGCGAAGCACCGCAAAGACAAGGAAGAAAGAAAGAAAGAGCAAACAAAGAAAGCAAGAATCGACCGAAAAGCGACCACGACAACGACAACACAAAAAAAACAAGCCAAGCACACACACGAAACACACCAAAAAAGGCAAGAGCAATATACAAAAGCCAAAAACAAAGAGCAACACAAGGCCACCCCGAGCAAACAGAACGAAAACAGAAAACAAATAACCAGAAATCAAGCAAAAACCAAACAAAAAATCCAAACGACAAAAGAAGAAAGACGAACAAAACACAACACAAGCAAACGAGGCAAAACACCGCCGCCACATCAAAACAAAAAGGCACCGACAGCAACAAAAACAAAAAGACAATAAAAAGAGCCCACGAAAACGCGCACTCAACAAAAGGAAACAAGAAGAAACACAAAAAAGGAAAAGAAGAGCCGACCGACACAAAAACAAAAGAAAGAGAAAGAAGAAAAGGCAAAAGCAAAAGCCGAACAAGCCCCCCAACCTGAACCAGAAGACCCCCGGAGAGAAAAAAGACAACCAAACAAGAGGGACCGCCAAAACAACACAACAAACAGCCAAACCCCGACCACAGGCAAATCACAAGGAGCGACGAACAAACGCCGAACACCGAAAACCGACCCAGCCCCCCACCAACCAAACCAGCCAAACCAGACAACACGAATACACAACCACGGCAGAACCGCCACACGGAACCCGACGGCCAAAACCAACCAAAGCCAAGGGACAAAGCGCAAAGAGCGAGAAAAAACCGCCACCGCCGAACAAAAGACACACCCCCCCGAACAAAAAAGAGAAAACAAAACACAACAAGAGCAACCACGCCGATAAAACCCCCCTAACACAACAACCCCCAAACCAAGAAAACAGCCGACAGAACAGCACACCAAACCCAGAACGCCGCCCCCGCCAAAAACGCCCACCCCACCAGCCGCGAACAGCCACCCCAACACAGCGGCCCGAAAACCCAGGCAAAACAGCTACCACCCACGCGAGAACCAACCGCCACCCCCAACCCCGCGCCCCCAACCCCGGCGGGGGAGACAAATCACAGACCCAGCCCAGCACAACCGCAAAGAACTCACAGCACATACAAGCCACAAAAAGCTCCCAACCACGAAACCACCCCCAACCCCGACAAACAACGCGGAACCCGAAACGACAAACCCGAACGCCAAAACGAACAGCACCCCACCAAGCCAAGCCGGGGCAACACCCCACCCCAGCACAACAGAAAAGCGCAAACACCAGACAACAACAAAGCCAGAGGAAAACCAGGCCAAAAGAAACACCACCGCCACGCCACACACAACGCGCCCACACCACTCACCACCCCACAGCGGCCAACGCCGCAACCCACCCAACCGCCCAACCCGCCCAACAAAACCGAGAAGAAAGAACACGGCAGCGCAAAACCGCGACCAAAAGCCGACAAAAGAGACACGGGCAAAACACCAAACAGAACAAAACCCAAACACGAACCCCCACCGAACCACGGGCCAATCACCCACAGAAAACCCCCACCACAACAGCAAAAAAAGAACCCAGCAAAAACCGACTAAGGCACATAGAACCCAAACAACATCACCACGCCCGCGGCACAGCAGACAAAAAGACAGCAAACGCCCCACCACCCAGCGCAAGACAACAACCACCAGCACACCAGAGAAACAGCAGTCGCAAGAGAAGCGACGGCATAAAAACAACAAACCCAACCACGGAACAACCGACAAGGCGGAACCACAACGACGAGAACGGGAAAGCACCCGCCGCCCGCAAGGGCAAAGACAACAACAGAAAAACGGCGCCAAGAAAACAACCAGAATAAAGGAAGCAAAGACAAACAACACAAAACGAGAAACCGCGCCAACCGGAAGCAACGAAACAAACGACCCCCGCCAAACAACACCAACCGAGAAACCCAAAAGCGAAAAAAAGCAAGACGAGACCCCCACAAGGAGACCACCACCCACAACCCCGGCACGTAGGAAGGAGCTCCAAACCCCCAAACACCAAAAACGAAAACCAGCAAAAAAACAGGACAACCGAGCCCACAAACCGCAAGCGCGAACCAAATCACCACAGCCCACAGCCCAGCCCGCAAAACAAACAAACCCACACCAAAGCAACGCACCGGGACGTCAGCGAAAAAAACGGCCCACAAACCAAAAGAGAAAAACCAAACAAACCAGACGCAAAAATAAACGCCACCCAAACAACGGAACACGAAGAATATCGACGGAAAAACACACACACGAAAAACAACCAAAGAACCAAAGCAGAAAACGAAAGGAACCGCGAAAAACCCCAAGAAACGCCACAAAATAAAAGCTCACCACAAGACGAACCGCAACCAAGCAAAAGTAATACCGACACCACACAAGCCCCCGGCCACCGCCACCAAGAGAACCGGACCCAGACAAAGACCAACACCAAGCGCCCATTGTGGAAAGACTAAGACCAAATGCCAGAAACAAGGCAACTAAGCCAGCCCCGGCCAGACACCCCCCCCCCCCCCCGGAAGCCGCGCCCAAAAACACAAACGCAAAGACAGCGCACGCGCACGAACGCAAGAACCGGGAAAGGCCCCGCAGAAAGCCCGCGCAAGAAAATAACACACGGCAAGAAGAGCCGAAATGGCAGCGCAATACGAAAGGCAGAGAAGCCACCAGGGACCAAAAAGGGCGCCCAACAGAGCGAAAACAAATAAGACCGAAACAACAACGCTGCACAAGAAGCCAACGAAAACCCAGCGGGCAAACCCCCAACCAAGCAAGACACAAGCCGCCAACCGCCCCAACGCCCACGCCCGAGAGACCCCCGCAACAACCCCAACACAGAAAAAAAAACACAAACGGACAACAAGAAACAGCACACACACACGCCGCGGCAACGCGCACGGACGCCAAAGCACCACAAAGCCAGCAACCAGAAACCACAAAACTCAACACAGAACACCACACAAAAAAGGAAGCCACCAAGCACAAGAAACCAAAAACACCACACCTCGAAACAACCAACCCCGAGAGCACAGACCGCAAAACCACAAGCCGCGACCAACAGCACGCCAAAAAAACGACTCCGCCCAGCGCGCCACGCGCCCGCAAAAAACACGAACCCCGCAACCCAAAAGCGGCCCCCACCCAGAAGACGACAGCACCAACACCGCCCACACACGCCCAAGAACACACACGCGCAAGCCCACAACCGCCCCACAACAACAACCCCAACCACGTCCAGGCCACCCACCAAAAGCGGAACCCCAAACCCCAGCAGCCGCGACGAGGGGCAGCAAAAACAAAATGAAAAGACAACACAAACAAGTAAACGCACGCCGCAAAAAACGAAGCACAACAGAAAAGGCCACACCAAAAAAAGACCGAACAAAAAAGCAACGACCCGCGCCCAACCACACGACCCAGGACAGCACAAACAAAGAAAAAAAAACCCCCAACACCGACCACAAAAGAGCAAATAAAAAAGAAACACAAAAAACAAGAACAAGCCAAACACAACAGCAAAACCACGAGGCCCGGACATGTAAAAACCAAGCCAAGAAGAACCCAAACAACCACGAAACGACGAGGAAGAGAAGGAACAAACGAGACCCGCAAAAAAACAAAAAAAGAGACACCAGCACGAGGCAGCGCACGAGCGCCCACCCGAGCGGCCAAAGAACAAGGACAAAAACAGCGCAAACACGCCCCACGCCGAACACCACAAAATAAAAATCGCGACAACAAGCAAACCCAGCAATCGCCGCAAACAGCACACCACAACCAAACAAAAGGCCAACACGCAACAAACAACACCCCAACCGAAACCCCCAACAGACAAAAAAAAACCGCGAAAACACAAGAACAACAAGAAAAAAAGAAAGACCGAAGCAACAAGCACCCAACGGAACGCCGAGAAACGAACAAGAGCGAAAGAAAAAAAGAAAAAAAACAGAAAAACAAGACAAGAAACAAGAAAAAAAACAAACAAAAAACACAAAAACAAAGAAAAAAAGAAAAAAAAAAAAAAAAAAAAAAAAAGAGAAGAAAGGAAACAAAAAAAAGAGAAAAAAAAAAAAAAAAAAATAAAAAAGAAACAAGAAAAAAAGAAAACAAAAAAAAAAAGAAAAAAACGAAAAAAAAAAAAAAGAAAAAAAAAAAAAAAACAACAAAGAAAAAGAAAAAAAAAAAAAGAGGAAAAGAAAAGAAGAAAAAAAAAAAAAAAAAAAAAAGAAAGAAAAGAAAAAAAAAACAAAAAGAAAAAGAAAAAAAAAACAGAAAAAAAAAAAACAAACAAGAGAAAAAAAAAAAAAGAAAAAAAAAAAAGAAAAAAAAAGAAGAAAAAAAAAAAGAAGAAAAAGAGAAAAAAAAAAATAGAAAAAGAAAAAAAAAAACAAACAAATAAAGAAAAAGAAAAAAGAGAAAAAAGACGAAAAAAAAAAAACAAAAAAGAAAAAAAAAAAAGACAAAGAAAAAAAATAGAGAAAAAAAAAAAAAAAAAAAGAAAAAAAAAAAAAAGAAAAAGGATAGAAAAAAGAAAAAAAAAAAAAGAAAAAAAAAAAAAGAACAAAAGAGAAGAAAAAGAAAAGAGAAGAAAAAAAAAAGAAAAGAAAAAAAAAAAGAAAAAAAAAAAGGGAAGGATAAGGAAAAAAGGGAAGAGGAGGAAAGAAAAGAAAAGAGGAGGAGGAGAGGAAGAGAGGAGAAGGGAGGAACAGGGGGCAGAAAAATGGAAAGGCGAAGAGGGGAGAGGAGAGGGTGAGGTAGGAAAGCAGAGGGGAAGAGGGGGAGAACAGCCCGGAGGAAGAGGGAGGGGAAAAGAGGCGGAGAGGAGAAGAAGGGAGGAAGAGATGGGGTGAAAAAAAAAAGGTGAAGGGGGAGAGAGTAGGGGGGGGAGGAAGAAGGGGGACACGAAAAAAGGGAGGGGAGGGAGGGAGGGGACCGGGGCGTGAACAAAAAAACGGGCTGGGCTGGTAAGTGAGAAAGAGAGGAGGGAGAGAGGAGGAGGAAGGCAAAGAAAAGTGGAGAAGAAGTGGCGGGAAGACAGAAGAGCGATGTGTGGAAGGAAGGAAGAGAAACAAAGAGCAGGTGGATACAGCGACAAAAGGATGTAGGATAAGTGGTCTCACGCCTGGAGTGGCTGGTGTAAGGAGGTCTGTGCGGGGTGGGTGTATAAACAGTGTGGAGGGTTCTCTGAATGAGGGGCCGGCAGGAACCCTGAGGGAGAAGAATGACAAGAAATGGAAAAAGGAACAAACACAAATTGGGTTGTGATTACTGAGGTTGTGTGTTCTATGTTTCCATACCATTATATATAATTGAGACATCTTTCTTTCTAAAAGAACATGGAGCTCATGCTACGGCATGTGTCACATTTGTTGTCAAAAGATAGTGCAAAGTGACTGTTACATCTACTTTGTGTTAATGACCCTTTTGCTATATAATAGTCCCGACTATGCGTACGTTCCTGTAGTGAGAATCACATTAAGACCTTAAATTTTTGTGTTATGGTGATGACTTATGGTTGTCGTAGTGCTCACACATGATACGGTGGTCATAAAAGTACGAGCTCTGGTTTTGGACTATGGAGTGGGCTCCTTTCCCTACACTCTTTTTTGTTTCTGCTTTCTTTCTCTATTCTTAACTCCTCATTATGTTTCTCCCTCTTCTTCAAATTTCTTACCTGTTTTTTCTCTACCCCTTTCTCTTTTCACTACCTTGTTTCCGTCTTGTTTTCGCTCTCTATGTCACCCCTCCTTCCCCCCCCCACCACTCCCCACTCCTACCCCTCCCCCCTCACCGACAAGCCCCCTTCACACCACCCCCCCCGTTCCCATCCACTTCCTACCACAAACATCGTTCATCTTCGACACAAACACCTCACCTCTCTTACTATTCTTTCTAACCCACCAATCCTCACCACCTAAACACTCACTACCCACCCCCCTCAACCCCACAACTCCCCCTCCCCCCCCGTCCCCACTCCCAAACCCACCTCTTCCTCCATTTCCACAAAACTATGTTTTGATCTTTCGATTTATTCTCTCCCCCTCTCCCCCTCTCCTCATCTTACCCTGTTTTTCTGCCATCGCATACACATTTTCCTCCCAACCCCCTTCCCCCTCCCCCTCCCGCCCCCCTCCTTCCTCCACCCCGTCTATATCTCTCTCTCTCTCTCTCTAAAAAGCGGGAAAGTGAGGTAAAACGAGATTTATTTGTTTCTATTTTTCTCGATAATTGTGAGAGAGAGAGAGAGAGAGAGAGAGAGAGAGAGAGAGAGAGAGAGAGAGAGAGAGTAACAACTCTCAGGTCTTTCTTTACTTACTTTTTGTTTTGCTTACAACTAAAATCTCAACGATAACGAGAAGGAGGAGGAGGAGGAGGAGGAGGAGGAGGAGGAGGAGGAGGATATTGATAGTGATGATGATAAGAGGAAAAAGAGGAGGAGGAGGAAGAGGAGTGATGCTGATGAGAGGAAGAAAATATGACGAAAAACTTAAACGAAAGGAGGAAGAAGGAAAAGAGGAAGAAAGATAAAGAGAGGAAGGATGGTGATAGTAAATGATGATAAGAATGAAGAAGAGGAGGAGGAGGAGGAGGA
>JAPQNM010000036.1:657628-672628 GCA_029783475.1 Metacarcinus magister
GGTGGTGGTGTTAGGTTACTCATTACACACTAATACAAGGTAGGATGTAACATTAATCCTTATTGATAACCTTCACCTCATGCTGTCTGTTCTGACTTTGTACGCCATTGTGCTTCTCCTCTTCCTCCTCTTCCAAATTTATCTGTTCTCTTTCTTCCATTTCTCCGTTGTGTTTCTCTGCAGTCTGTTTTACTTTTTTTCCTCCTTCCTCCTCCTCCTCCTCCTCCTCCTCCTCCTCCTCCTCCTCCTCCTCCTCCTCCTCCTCCTCCTCCTCCTCCTCAGATTAGAGCAACTGACACCAGGCTTCCTATTCTGACTTCGAAATATTATCTCTCTCTCTCTCTCTCTCTCTCTCTCTCTCTCTCTCTCTCTCTCTCTCTCTCTCTCTCTCTCTCTCTCTCTCTCTCTCTCTCTGGTTTATTTTCTTCCTTCCATGTCTGTTCGTTCCTTGTCTATCTGTCTTGTCTATGTATATTTTCTCTCTCTCTCTCTCTCTCTCTCTCTCTCTCTCTCTCTCTCTCTCTCTCTCTCTCTCTCTCTCTCTCTCTCTCTCTCTCTCTCTCAAAAAAAAGTTTATATCGGAAGAAACACACAGAAAAGACAGTTACAGTAAGAGAGAGAGAGAGAGAGAGAGAGAGAGAGAGAGAGAGAGAGAGAGAGAGAGAGAGAGAGAGAGAGAGAGAGAGAGAGATATTGATTAGTGTGAACCATTGCAATAATGAACACTCTCCATACATTTAAAAGATCTATCTCATTAACCTGTACCTAATTAAGACTTACCTGCCTATATATTTACCTGGTCTGTATAACTTTCCTTTTTATTGGATGAGAGAGAGAGAGAGAGAGAGAGAGAGAGAGAGAGAGAGAGAGAGAGAGAGAGAGAGAGAGAGAGAGAGAGAGAGAGATACAACTTTGAATTAGTTTTGTGTTGTGTCACATGTGTGTATGTTACAGTCGACACCAGGTAAATTCTAAATGAGCTATCTCTCTCTCTCTCTCTCTCTCTCTCTCTCTCTCTCTCTCTCTCTCTCTCTCTCTCTCTCTCTCTCTCTCTCTCTCTCTCTCTCTCTCGTGTCATGTGATTGGGATTTCACTTTTTTTCTCCCTCAATGTTCAGTCTATTTTTTTTTGTTTTTTTCTTTACTTTCTCTCTTTACTGTGTGTGTTTGTGTTTGTATCTCTCTCTCTCTCTCTCTCTCTCTCTCTCTCTCTCTCTCTCTCTCTCTCTCTCTCTCTCTCTCTCTCTCTCTCTCTCTCTCATATTCTGTCTCCCCTCATTCCTCCCCTTCTTCACTTCCTATCTTCCCTCTGTTTCCCTCTTGTTTCCTTCTCACTATTGTATTTTCCTCTCATTCCCTTCTTCCTCCTCTCCCTCTCCTCTCTTTCCTTCTCATCTCGTGTAATTTTGGAGAGAAGGAGGGAAGAGGAGGAAAGTAGATGTTTGGGAGATAGATAAAGAATGAATTGGAGAAACAACACCTAACTCTTTTTTTTTTTTTTTTCTCTCTCTCTCTCTCTCTCTCTCTCTCTCTCTCTCTCTCTCCTCTCTCTCTCTCTCTCTCTCTCTCTCTCTCTCTCTCTCTCTCTCTCTCTCTCTCTCTCTCTCTATTTATATACATTTGCTTTCTTTAACGCCCAATTTCGTTTTTCCTCTCCGTTGCCTCCATTCTTTATTTTCCTCTTCTCTCTCTCCTCCTCCTCCTCTTCTTTCCTCTTCTCTCCTATCTCCTATTCTCTTCTTTCCTTCCCCTCCCACACATTCCTACGCTTTCCTTCCTTATTTTGTTTTGTATTCATTATTATTATTATCCTTCTTTCTCTCTTTCTCTTTTACTCTCTTACTCTCTTTCTCTTTTTCTCTTTCTCTTTCTTATTATTGTTTATTTTCTTATATCTAGGTTTTCTTCTCTTTTATTTAATCTTTCCTTCCTTTATCTAAATTTCTAGTTATGTTTCTTCTATTTCCTTCCTTTATCAAATTCCTTTATTATTACTCTTTTTCTTCTTGTCATTAACGATTCTAACTTTTTATTTATTTATTTATTTTATGTTTCCTTTACTTCCTTCCTTTATCAAATTCCTTTATAATTACTCTATCTCTTTTTTCCATTTACGATTCGATAACTTATTCATTTATTTTTCCAATCTTCATTCATTTATAAATCATTACATCATTTATTCATCATTTATTTACTGTTCTGTTACTCTCTTACCTGTCTGTTTACCACACCTGTTTACCTTTCTTACAGGTGTGGAGGCAGCTGATTAATAAAAGGAGTGCGAAGGAGTACAAAGGAAGAACAAACAGCGTAGTATTGAAAGGTGATAAGGTGTGTTTGTTTGTTTGTTTACGTTTGCCCAGGTGAGGTAAACAAGGTAATTAGTGATGTCTTGAATTAATTACCTCTTATTAGTGAAGGTGGAAGTAAGAGTGAAGGTCATTAGTTCATGTGTGTTTGTTTGTTTGTTCACCTGTTTACCTGTGTTTGTTTACCGCCAATACAGGTGAGACAAGGTAATTAGTAGTCTCTTTAATGACCTCTATAAGATTAATTTTCCTTACTCCTGACAGTGATTAACAGTAACTAAATACTCTACCTTAAACACGTAAGTAATAATTAGGGTGCAATTAGTGGTTCCTTACTTAATTACCTGGTGAGGATACGTTAATTAGCTTACCTGTGGATACCTGGAAGCGTTATATACCTTTACCTGTTCACACCTTCAATTAACCTCCAATTTTACCTTTATTCCAGGTGATCAAGGCGAGGTAATTAGTAATCATCCATTAATTACCTGAGTTTACCTGATGAGACAAGTAACAGGTAACTTATTTATCTTTCTATCTATTTATTCTATTTGTGTATTGCGTTTCCTTGTGTACCTTTCCAACGGGTGAGAAAGGTAAGGTAATTAGTAAGCTCTCTTTAATTAATTACCTGGTGTGTGGTGGTGGTGGTGGTGGTGGTGGTGATGGTGGTGGTGGTGGTGATGAAAAGGAGAAGCTTGAGTGAGTCTGCTCTTTTTAATTATGATGAGAAGATCAGAGTAATTTGTGTGAAGGTGTGTTTATACTCTCACTCAATTACTATACGTGTGTGTGTGTGTACGTGTGTGTGTACGTGTGTGTGTGTGTGTGTGTGTGTGTGTGGGTGTGTGTATGTGTGTGTGTGTGTGTGTGTGTGTGTGTGTGTGTGGAGAGAGATAAGTTAGATAAAGGTAAAAGGAAAGCAAGGAAAATAAAAAAAAATAAAAAAGTGTAGAAGCAAGAGATGAAAAAAGAAGAAAAAAAATTGAGGGAAGGAAGGAAGGAAGGAAAGTTGTATTAAAGAAAACAAAAGAAAGAAAAAAACACCATAATAGGAGGAAGGCAATGAGAGAGAGAGAGAGAGAGAGAGAGAGAGAGAGAGAGAGAGAGAGAGAGAGAGAGAGAGAGAACAATTGCACCAATGTACGACTCTCATGAAACAGCTCACAACGACCTTCCTTGCCTTCTGCCGCCACAAAATGAAGAGGAACTGTTGCACTACCACCACCACCACCACCACCACCACCACCACCACCACCACCACCACCACCACCACCAGATGCTGCCACCAATTTTTTTTTCTTCTTAATAAAGGATATAAGTAACAATGTCTTTATTTTTTTTTGTTTTGTTTATTTTTTCAGACTATTGTTAAGTTTATTGTGTGTGTGTGTGTGTGTGTGTGTGTGTGTGTGTGTATTGTTACTATTATCATTATTACTATTATCATTATTATTATTATTATTATTATACGTTTCAGATTGGCTCAGTGTAGTGAGGGTCAAGGATACACAGACGGGGGGAGACACAAGACAGGTGAGTTGAGGCGTGTATGTGTGTGTGTGTGTGTGTATATGTGTGTGTGCATGTGCATGTGTGTGTGTGTTCATGCATGTCGCCTCAGGTCTTGTATATAGTCGTGGTCACTTTAATATTCCACACCCTACCTGCAAGATGTCTTCTGTATATGTAAACGTGTGTGTGTGTGTGTGTGTGTGTGTATGTATGTATTCACTTTCTAGCTACAAAAAAAAAAAGAGCAAGACTTCCCTGGTATATGTTGACAGGTAACAGATTCAAACCTTTATACTATACATGCAATCTAACACCACTAGACACACTGTATATATATTTAGATACAAACAAATATATATGGATTTTGATACTAATAAACACACTGTATAGATTTAGAACTCCATCTATTGAGTGGGAAAAGCTATAAGTACTTTAAATAACAATAGATAATAGAATAGATAGTGGGAATAGGAAAACAATTATAATATCAGTAAATAAAAGAATAACTAGTGAGCTCAAACACTTACTTTCACCAATAAATAATAGACTAGATAATAGTAATCAATTTCAACTCCTTACTTCCTCTCATTCCCTCTTGAACCCCTTCCCTTCCCCATCACTGCTTTCACTGCTTTGAGGGGAAACGAAGACACACACCACACCACCACACCACACCACACACACACCACACCACACCACACCACACCACACCACACACACCACACCACACCACACACCACACATCCTCAAGTCTTACCAACAAAGAGACTCAAGTAGAGGAGATGTGTGAGGCTTCAGGCTTCAACCACCACCACCACCACCACCACCACCACCACCACCACCACCACCACCACTAAGGATTAAGGTTTCTGCTCCACTGACTAGGAAAGCTTTGGTCATGGTATTACTCCTTCAAACACGTGCATATATGTGTGTCTGTGTGTGTGTGTGTGAGTGAGTGTGAGAGAGAGAGAGAGAGAGAGAGAGAGAGAGAGAGAGAGAGAGAGAGAGAGAGAGAGAGAGAGAGAGAGAGAGAGGATGAGAGGTAGTATAAATCTTTCTTTCTTACTAAGGCTAATGTTATGGTTAGAGCAAGTACAGCATGCTAAATAGAGGTGTGAGCTAGCTTTATTCTCTCTCTCTCTCTCTCTCTCTCTCTCTCTCTCTCTCTCTCTCTCTCTCTCTCTCTCTTTCTCACTTTGTTTATCTACTGTCTCCCTCCCTTCCTTCCTTCCTTCTTCTTGTGTTTTCTCTTCCTTCTACTACTTCTTCTTCTCTCTCTCTCTCTCTCTCTCTCTCTCTCTCTCTCTCTCTCTCTCCCCCCTTCCTTTCATCACCTTATAAATACATAATGGAGTTTGCACGTTTGTCTTGTTTTCTTTCCCATCTGTTTCCTGTTTATTCTCTATTATCTCTCTCTCTCTCTCTCTCTCTCTCTCTCTCTCTCTCTCTCTCTCTCTCTCTCTCTCTTTCTCTTTCTCTTTCTCTTTTCTTAAACTTGTCATTGTTATTATTATTTTTTGTTGCTTGTTATTGTTTTTATTGTGTGTTTGTATCCTCCTCTCTCTCCTCCTCCTCCTCCTCCTCCTCCTCCTCCTCCTCCTCCTCCTCCTCCTCCTCCTCCTCCTCCTCCTCCTCCTACTCCAAAATCACCTCGACTGCCTCGTGGATTTCCTCAGCCAATAGTGGACCAGAACACGTTTTTCATGAACCAATCACGAGGCAGAACACGTATTTGCACAGCCAATCAGCTAATACTTTCCTCCTTCCCTTGTCCAATCAGAAGACGCCCTGCACTGTGCCTTATCCAATCAGAGAGACGGATTATTTTTTTGTCTGTCTGTGTCTGTCTAACTGTCTGGCTATTTATCTATCTATCTATTTATATCTATCTATTTATCTCTCTCTCTCTCTCTCTCTCTCTCTCTCTCTCTCTCTCTCTCTCTCTCTCTCTCTCTCTCTCTCTCTCTCTCTCTCTCTCTCTATCTATTTATATTCTTTCAATCAGGGTCAAAAAAATTTTAAATCCAATTATTTCAATATAAAAATTTCTATATAGTACATATCCTCTTTTTGATTCACTTTTTGGCATCAGAGAGAGAGAGAGAGAGAGAGAGAGAGAGAGAGAGAGAGAGAGAGAGAGAGAGAGAGAGAGAGAGAGAGAGAGAGAGAGAGAGTTAGTTCACATTGTCACACATCATATAGATCAATCACACTATGACAGTTGGGTGGATTGGGCTGGATTTGAACCCTCTATTGGGCTAGACATTCAATACCACAACACAGCTACCAAATCACAACCATCTCTGACATATTAATAGCACCACACCACCACTACTAGTATTACGTTACCTTTCACCACTACCTATATAAGTCAATGCATCACTATCACCACTACTAGTATTAATTAACCTTCACTAACACCACTGTCATCACTATTATCATCACTATCATCATCACCATCACTAGTATTACCCTTCACATACACCTCTTCATCACTACATACACTGAGTCAACACATCACCACTATCATCATCACTATCATCACTATCATCATCACCATTAACTAGCTTCTCTGGGGAGGTGATACGCGTGTCAGACATGATTAATCCAAGTTCATTGTTAATACTCCATCAGAATTGAATCTAACTGTGTGTGTGTGTGTGTGTGTGTGTGTGTGTGTGGTGTGTGTGTGTGTGATGGATTTATGCTCGCCACATTAGTCAGTGTATGTGTTTGTTTTTGTGTGTGTGTTTTTTCTACCTGTCTGTCTCCGTCATTGTTTTGCTGTCCATCTATTAAACAAACACACACACACACACATACACACACACACAAACACAAACACAAACACACATACACACACAGTACCATAATAAACTCATGTGACTGCTCTTGTGTGTGTGTGTGTGTGTGTGTGTGTGTGTGTGTGTTTGTTTATTTCTTTGTTCATGTATGTGTTTGAGAAACGAAATTAAAGCATAGTGTTATGGCTCCATTGAGAGAGAGAGAGAGAGAGAGAGAGAGAGAGAGAGAGAGAGAGAGAGAGAGAGAGAGAGAGAGAGAGAGAGAGAGAGAGAGAGAGAGAGAGAGAGAGAGAGAGAGAGAGAGCTTAAAGAACTACACAAAATAATTTAATTTATTTAATACCAACCACTTATTGTATCACTTTCTTTCTATTTATTTCATTTTTATTTCAGTTATTTTTTTGGTCCTTTTACCTTACAATTATTTACTAACTAATATTTCTTTTTATTTATTCTTTCCATCCCCTTTTCTTTTTCCTTCCCTCCTTTGCTCCTTTACTTCCCTCCCTCCCTCCCTCCCTTCCCTCCCTCCCTCCCTCCCTCCCTCCCTCCCTCCCTCCCTCCCTCCCTCCCTCCCTCCCTCCCTCCCTCCTTACCTTCCCTCCCTTCATGCTGTCAACACATCATCTCATTTATGTCATTTTGTGAAGGTTCTTGAAGTAACTAGTGGACTGAAGAGGAGGAGGAGGAGGAGGAGGAGGAGGAGGAAGAGGAGGAGAAAGAGGAGGATCATTAAATTATAGAAGAAAGTGTTCGAGAAAGCGAAGATAATGTATTGGTAATGGCATAATGGGTAATGGAATGGGAGAGAGAGAGAGAGAGAGAGAGAGAGAGAGAGAGAGAGAGAGAGAGAGAGAGAGAGAGAGAGAGAGAGAGAGAGAACCATTAAGATAATAGTATATAACTTAGGATCTAATGAGATGAAATATGTCTTCCTTCCTTCCTTCCTTCCTTCCTTCTTTCCTTCTTTCCTTCTCTAGTTTTTCTCTAATTTAAATTCTCCCCAAATTTATGGTCCATCCTGCCTGCCAATTAATCACCTGCATTGATATTATTATTATTATTATTATTATTATTATCATTATCATTATTTTTATTGTTATCATTGTCGGTGTTTTCATAAATTTTTCTATTCTAATATATTTGTCGATGCATCTCTCTCTCTCTCTCTCTCTCTCTCTCTCTCTCTCTCTCTCTCTCTCTCTCTCTCTCTCTCTCTCTCTCTCTCTCTCTCTCTCTCTCTCTGTTCCTTAGTTTTCTCATTTTTCTTTCTTTAATGTTCTAATATATCACCTTTGCATGCAATTCTTATTTATTTATTATGTTTATTTCTTTACACATTTCCTCTTCTTCCTCTTCTCTCTTCCTCTCCTCTTCTTCGCTGCAAGGAGGACATAAACGAGGAGGAGGAGGAGGAAGAAGAGAAGGAGATGAAAGTGAAATAGGGGTTGTAAGGAGTGTAGATAGGTGAATAATAGAAGGAGGAGGAGGAGGAGGAAGAGGAATTAGAAAGAGGAGGAGGAGTAAGAGGAAGAGGAAGACGTGGAATTGTTAAAGGAGAAAGGCAAGGAAGGAGGTGAGGGTATAAAAAAATAAAGAAGAGAAGGAGAAGGAGGAGAAGGAAGTAACAACCCAAGGAGGAATAAGAGAAGGAGGAGGAGGAGAAGGAGGTAACCCAAGGAGGAGGTGGAGGAGAAGAAGGAGGAGGAGGAGGTAAGATCCCAAGGGCATGATTCAGGGGCGTGGGAACCTGCTGCATCGGGGACACAGCCTGACCCTCACGAAATTTAGGTAATTCAGTCCGTGGGAACCAGATAGACTTGGGAAGGCAAGGACGATAGATAAAGGGATAGACAGACAGACAGACAGACAGTTTGACAGATAGATAGATAGTTAATTAGCTTACTTATATATAGATAGAATTATATAAATACTCTGATAGGTAGTTAGATAAGTAAATTGATAGATAATGATACATAAGTGGGTTACAATTCCTATCATCATTATCATTATCTATTTAATATCGTCTCCCATTCTTCACCCCGTCTTCACCTCCCTGAGACTAGGTTAGGCAGGTAAATCCAAGCGTTCTGGCTATACTGCCCGCTAGCATATTACTCAAGTCTGTGGGAGAACTTGTAGTGGAGATCAGAGCCAATCATAGCACGATATACTCTCGAAGACCCGCCCTCCCTCTCTCTCTTCTTCTCTCTTCCTCAAGGCTGACTGCTTTCTCTGTTACCAAGTTTAAATGGAACCTCAAATCTTAGTAGTAGTGTTAGGTTCAATTAATTACTCGTTATAAAGTGATGAATACAAGTTTGTTATGAAGTATTTCCTTACAATGTGTGTGTAAATAATAATGGGAACTTCTAGGAAAGATAGCATTTGTTTTTTTGACTTAGTTTATATAAGTTTAAAGAAGATAGATTTGTGTATGATTGAATAGTGTGGTAGTGTCAAGGTGGTATTGGGAGTCAAGCTCAAAACAGGAGTACTATAATATTGTATCACCTTTCGATATAATATAATAATAGTACACGTGTTTCAACCTCAGCTCTCTTACTTCTTCCTTACCGTGATTACTCTTAAGTTTGGTAGTATAAGTGGGTTGTCTTGGGAAGGGATAAACTACTACTACTACTACTACTACTACTACTACTACTAAGTAAAGCAAGGCCGGAACGCGAGGCCAACATATATATATCTAGCATTATATAATTACACGTTTAGTCTAACCGTTGTATTGGTGTTCAGGTCTATGTATTTGTCGCCCAAAGAGGGTTAGCTAGTTTTAATTTGTCCATTTGTAAATATAATTCTCACGTAGTTATGGTTATTGCCTCGTGTGGCTGTGAATTGTGTGTGTGTGTGTGTGTTGTGTGTTTGTGTATGTGTATGTGTGTGTTTTCATGTTTTATTTAATTTGTTAGTCGTGTTTCTGTGTGTTTTGTGGCGCAGTTTGTGTGTGCGTGTTTTTTTTTTTTTAGTCATTAATCGTGTCTGTTTTTTTGTTGCTTTCATTTAATTTTCTATCGAGTAATATCATGTTTTTTTTATTTTATAATTTGTTTTGTGTGTTTTTCACTATTGTTCGTTTTATCTTATTATCATTTTCATTCTTTTTCGTCTGTTTCTTAAATCTTCATGAGCTTCCTAATTGTATTCATTCACCTCTTACCTTTCTTATCATTTAGTAATTTGATTTATCTCCAGTTTCTAATTCATTATTATATTTATTCAACGCTTGATTATCTAATTATCTCCTTCCTCTTTTTCTCTATTATCTCATTCGTTATCAATTATCTCCATTCTCTGCTTCTATTCCATGTCTTATTACATACCTAATTATTTCCTGCTGTTCATTATATTCTCAATTATCCAATTCTGCATTTATTCCATGTTATCTTGTTATTCCCTTCTTCCTTCCCTTACTTTATTCTCATTTTGCTTTATTACGCTTTCAGGCGGAGAAGACGGCGGGGCGGTGCTTGGCTCTGGTATGTATACAACCATCTCTCTTATACTGGTTCCATATATGTCTTAGTGATGTTTGTGGTGGTATATATCAGCCGTTACCCTCCCCTCACTTCCCCTTGTTTCCCTCTCCTGAAGGAAGCATGGAGGGGGAGGGGGTGAGGTGGAGGGTGGCGGGGTGGTGGAGGGGGGCAAGGGGGTCAGGGAACGCACTAATGGGGGACACAGCGCCACTAAGGGCCAATAAAACGTGGGTACGGCACTAACTGCCCACTTAAACACCCCACCTAAAACCACTGAAAATGTTTCCATGTTTTTGAACCTCCTGGAGCCACAAAGCCAAATGAAGTCTCCACTTTTCCCCCATCTGGCTGTCATTCCTCCACTAGCGTCTTGTTTTTCTTTTTCCCTTCCTCACAACAAAGGAAGGAAGGAAGGAAGAAAGGCTGGCCAAGAAAGGCACAATTGAACCTCGTTGACGCTGCTGTTCTATATAAAGGAAAGTAAAAGTGTTGCACAGAAGCAAGTCGGTCTGCTAATTGAACAAGGTGCTTTGTCTAGTATTTCAGGGGTATCTATCTCAGGAAAAATATTTATTTATAAAATAATTATCCCATTAAACATATTTTTGTACAATATTTTACTTGAATTTCTTACAGAAAAGGGCAGCATTAATTATGGTACTCATTAGAACTTGTAAATACCTTCATAAAGGTATCTACAAGTTCTTATAAATACTGTAGTTATTGCTGGCTCAATTGTGGAACAAATACAAGAAAATGCCATACAAAAATACAAGGATATGAAAATAGAAAAAATTAAAATATTAAATATTTTACAGGAAAAATGAATTTTGTACGGTAAAGTGTTTACAGTATATGTAAATTTACAGATAATTTCTGTAAATCTTTTTACAGAAAAACTGTATTTATTTTACGGATAAAATGGTTTACGGAACATCGTAAAGTTTACAGAGAATGTTTGGCAGCATGGATGCCAGTAAACTTTCTGTAGAATTTACAGTTTATTTTTTACAGTGGGTGTAAAGTTATCAATATGCTACAAAATACTTAATAATATACAAATGTGTGATGGCACCTTA
The DNA here is from genome assembly GCA_029783475.1 of Metacarcinus magister. NCBI lineage: Eukaryota > Metazoa > Arthropoda > Malacostraca > Decapoda > Cancridae > Metacarcinus > Metacarcinus magister. The sequence goes on from JAPQNM010000036.1 coordinate 668,838, forward strand.
GGCTACGGTATCAACAACAACTTTACCTATAACATAAAACATGTTTTTCTCATTATATTTTTTATTTATTATCATTTTTTTATATAAATAGAATTGAATGATAGATTAAGATGAAGTGGCCATCCTGCAATGAATCCTTTATAATAGTTATGGCTTGAGTACGTCCTTCTCCTCGATGGACTGTCTCCTATCTTCCTTACATCATCTTACCCTCGCCCCTCGTCCATCACCTCACCCTCACACCGTCCCTTCTAATAACCATCAAGGAATCACTCCAACACGCCGCCTCGCCTTGCTTCCTGACCCTACCATACTTACTCCCTTCACTCCATCGTTCATGAATTCATTGAGTCATTCATTAGAGTGGAATCGTTAATATATACGTTAGTTTAGTATGTACAGCATGAGGAGTTAGTGTAAAGGTGATTCCTATACCCTCACCTTGCCTTCCAGTGTGAGCATCAATGTTTCCCAAGACCCACGCACCCAAACACCCTTCCGCCAACTTAACTGGAACGCTTGATGAACAGTGAGAAATTTGAGGAAAGGGAAATAGGACCGTTTCTTGTGTTATTATGAAATTGTATTAACTTAATTATCCCCCCCCCCTCTCGTGTGTGTGTGTGTGTGTGTGTGTGTGTGTGTGCCCTGAACAAAGCTTACATAGATGCTTTTCCTGTTCATTATTTCAAACGACAAGTGAGACTATTAGTAAAGGCCATTATTGTAGACCTAATTACCTGCTAACTTAATTATCAACCAACACACCTCCATTATCCCCCTCCTCTCTCTCTCTCTCTCTCTCTCTCTCTCTCTCTCTCTCTCTCTCTCTCTCTCTCTCTCTCTCTCTCTCTCTCTCTCTCTCTCGTGTACACCAATAAAAATGTGTTCTAATGAGTCTAGTTCATCTTCATAAACACTTGACTCCCCTTGAACCTCATCACCTGCTCCCTTCATTATAACACAGGTAACTTAAACACACACCTGTACTTCTATCCTTCACACAATACCGGGATATATAAAAAGAAACTAGTATAGAAATAGATTGACTCTGCTATTCTATTTCACTTCTCTTATGATTCTAGTTCACTTCTCTTATGATTCTACTTCACTTCACTTCATCTTTTTACATTGTGTTTTTATTCCTTATTAAATACATGATATTCCCTCGTAGTGACAACCTTGGTACTTTGATTAGGGTGGAGGTAATTATTATCTATAGCATTATCTGGGAGGTGCAATGCTAATTACTGAAGGTATAATGAAGGCAGGTGAGGGTGGTGGTTGTTGGTGTGTGTGTGTGTGTGTGTGTGTGTGTGTGTCGTTCTATAAGCGTATAATGGAAGGGAAGCTGAATTTAGAACACACACACACACACACACACACACACACACACACACCACTTATATGGATGTCAATTTATGTTGGAATTATGAAACAAGGATGAATGGAAGGAAGGAAGGAACATATTATTATTATTATCATTATTATTGTTTTTATTATTATTATTATTATTATCATTATTATTATTATTGTTGTTATTATTATTATTATACAAAAGTTAATTACCTCGATGCGGGAAAAACTAGAGAAATAATTAATCCAATTATACTTAGACAAAAGAATGAGGAAAGAGTGTGATTGAGGAAGAAAATGGGAGAGAGAGAGAGAGAGAGAGAGAGAGAGAGAGAGAGAGAGAGAGAGAGAGAGAGAGAGAGAGGGAGAGTTTGTGTGGGTCATGTTTTGCTCGTCTCATTGGGTTATTATGCATATCTCTCTCTCTCTCTCTCTCTCTCTCTCTCTCTCTCTCTCTCTCTCTCTCTCTCTCTCTCTCTCTCTCTCTCTCTCTCTCTCTCTCTCTCTCTCTCTCTCTCTCTAATCCTAGTGATGTCCTTCAATTACCAAGTTGCACAGTGTGTCATCTGTCAAACTGCTTCGCTATATCTCTCTCTCTCTCTCTCTCTCTCTCTCTCTCTCTCTCTCTCTCTCTCTCTCTCTCTCTCTCTCTCTCTCTCTCTCTCTCTCTCGTCATGTTTGGTCGTTTAGTTTATCACTGGGGGAGTCTGGCTGTCTGTCCATCTGTGTGTATATGTATGTATGTATGTTTTTGTATTCATGTATGTATTATGTATAGGGAAATGTATGTAGTATTTATTTAGCTTCCTGTATATTAATTAGTCAGTCAGTTTGTTTGTTTGTATACATTCATTCATCATCCATCTATCAATTCATTCTTTCATTCATTCATACATACATCAGGTAATACATTCATCCATCTATCAATTCATTCATTCATTCATTCATCTATTCATCTATTCATCCATCCTTAAGTACAAGCTATCCAGTCTTTGATCTTGTTACCCACGAGTTAGTTTGTATCTCACTATCCCTCCCATTATTCACCTTCCTAATGAACACTATGTTGCCTTTCCTTGTGAACTGTTACATGCTCTGTCACCAAGATACTCACCTCACTTTCCTCTCTCCACCCTCACTTTCCTCTATCTCCCCTCATTTTCCTCTCACCTCACTTTCCCTTCTCTCCCCTCACTTTCCCTTCTCTCTCCTAACTTTCCCCTCACTTTCCCCTATTCCTCTAACTTTCCTCTCTCTCCTCATTTTCCTCTCGCCTCACTTTACCATATAACCTCACTTTCCCTTCTTTCTCCTCCCTTCCTCTTCCTCTCTCTCTCTCCTCATTTCCCTCTCTCCCCCTCTTCCTCCACTTCCCTCCTCTCATTATTCTCACTTATCTTCTCAGTGACTTTGTTTTTTCCTTCCATATACTTAACTTATTCCTATCTTTACTTCCTCCTCCTCTTCCTCCTTTCTTCCCTTCCTCTCTCCTTCCCTCCAGTGGATAAGAGGAGATAACAAGAAGAGGAGGTCGTAAGAGACACATAGTCGTCCAATTAAACGAGAGAGAGAGAGAGAGAGAGAGAGAGAGAGAGAGAGAGAGAGAAAAAAAAATAGTTACACCTAAGGAATGTATAACTTTACGCCTTTTTGTTCATTAATGTTTAAAATAGAACAAATAAAAAGAGAGAGAGATAGAGATAGAGAAAGAAAGATAAAAAAGAGAGAGATAGAGATAGAGAAAGAAAAATAAAAGAGAGAGAGAACAACAAACCCAGTGACTCCCTCAGGACATTGAACACCTGGACACACGGGAGGTCAAGGCATTAATAGTCCCCCCCAAAGCACAGGTGAAAGTTTTAACACACCTGGCCAGACTCACTCTCTCCCCTTGGACTTAACAGGTGAAAATGAGGATCCGCAGGTGAAGGTGTTGATGCACAGGTGAAGGTGATGATCAATAGGTAACGAGGAATAGTTCTGACTTCAATGATTCTGATTAATATTGAACAGACGTCACTTTTAGGTTTTTTAATATAGGACCATGTAGAGATTTTTCATTATAGAGCGATTTAAAGAGTTTTCAATATAGAACCATGTTAAAATTTTTCAATATAGTGGTCATATTAAAATTATTCAATATAAGGCCATGTACAGATTTTATAATATATTCCCATTTAAAGAAGTGATAAAGGGTTCGGTTTATCAAAGGGATTCATTACCCTTCATTAAGAAACTCTAATCCTTCTATAACTGTACATTTATCAATACTTTAGAGGAAGTTTAAATATATAGAAAAGAAATTAAAGAGGAAAAGTTATTCAAAGTTGTGTGTGTGTGAGTGTGTGTGTGGGGTGGGGTGGGGGGGGTCATAGAGGAAAGAGAGATAAATAGATAGAGATAAAGAGAGAGAGAGAGCACCCAAAAATGACCTA
>JAPQNM010000036.1:677628-705128 GCA_029783475.1 Metacarcinus magister
GATACGAGATTCGAGTCATGTGAAACGAGATTCAAGTACGGATACATAAGATTCAAGTCCGAATAAACGAGATTGGCCGGATAAAGGGTGCACGTGGGGGTGTGTGGTGAGCGGTCCGCCGGCTGAATTCAGATAAGAAGGAATGGGATGAAGGAGATCGAGCCGGATTTCGGATAGAAGCGAATTGGGTAAAATAAATTGTGTTGGTAGTTTGTTCTGGATCATGTTTGGGTTGAGGTTAGGGGGGGGGAGGGGGGGGGGAGAGATTAATACCCTCTTTATTTATCTAGAAATATTACCTCCTCTCTCTCTCTCTCTCTCTCTCTCTCTCTCTCTCTCTCTCTCTCTCTCTCTCTCTCTCTCTCTCTCTCTCTCTCTCTCTCTCTCTCTCTCTCTTTCACACACAGAATGCAGGGTCACGCATCCTCTTTTCTTCCTCAAACATTCAAGCAAAGGTTTTTTTTTTCCCTTCACTATAACTAAACGCGAATTTATTTTCCCCAAAACATTTTTCCCTCGGTGAGTTTTGGTTTATTTTCTGTTATATATATTATTTTTTTCATTCTTGGTCTGTGGTTGTATCTTTTGGTAGTTTTATTTATTTCGAGTTTAATTTAGTTTCTGATTCTACGAGTTTTCATTTTATTTCCAATTTGAATGTTTTATTTTTTATTTATTTTTTTTTCCAGTTATTTTGGCCACGAGTTTGATTTTTATTTGGTATACGAATCACTTTTATTTATTTATTTATTTATTTATTTATTTATTTATTTATTTATTTATTTATTTTTATTTCCTGTTTGCATTTCATAATTTTCTTGAGTCTGTTCTGTAATTCCTTTTCGTTTTCTCTTTGATCTTATTCATTTGTCAAGTTATTTATATTTTTCCAATTAGATTAATTCACTTTTCTCTCAATGTTTCAAAATTCTCTCACTTTATTTTCATTTCCTTTCATTTCTATTTTCATTCTCTTAATTCAATTCTTGTTTTACGTATTTTTTTGTTTTATTCCCATTCTTCATATTTTTTTCAATTCCAATTTTATTTACGTGTCAAATCTTATTCATTATCCATTACTTCCTTCTTTTCAATCATCCATTCATTCATTCATTCCTCTATTCCTTCCTTTATTATTTTCATTCACTTATTCATTCATCTTTATCTTATCTTTCTTTTCCACCTTTTATCGTTTCCTTTATCTTGGTTTTGTTTACTTCTATTTAATACAGTTCATATTTCTCTCCTCCTCCTCCTCCTCCTCCTCCTCCTCCTCCTCCTCCTCCTCCTCCTCCTCCTCCTCCTCCTCCTCCTCCTCCTCCTTTTCCTCCTCTTCCTCCTCCGTGACTGCTGATGACACATGATTTGCATATTTTAATGAAAGTCAGGCCACAGGGTGTGTGTGTGTGTGTGTGTGTGTGTGTGTGTGTGTGTGTGTGTGTGTGTGTGTGTGTGTGTGTGTGTGTGTGTGTGTGTGTGTGGCAGGATTTATTTTTTTCTTTTGTCTTTTTTCATTATTTTTTTTTATTTCTTTTTTATAACTTATCAATTACGTATTTCATTCTCTCTCTCTCTCTCTCTCTCTCTCTCTCTCTCTCTCTCTCTCTCTCTCTCTCTCTCTCTCTCTCTCTCTCTCTCTCTCTCTCTCTCTCTCTCTCTCTCTCTCTCTCTCTCTCTCTCTCTCTCTCATTTACTGGGCAGATGCAGACTAAAAAAAAAAAGGTGAATCAGATAATTAGAATAACACACACACACACACACACACACACACACACACACACACACACACACACACACTTTCCACAACAGTAACAGCAATACATCCTTTTGAGTACAAGATATGTAAATTTTAACATAGGAATTTCCACTCCTCTTCCTCCTCCTCCATCTCCTCCATCTCCTCCTCTTCCTCCTCCTCCTCTCTAAACCTCAATCCTTCGCTCTTACCCTAAATATTTCCCTAAATTACCCCAAACCATCGGGAAAATAATTCTAGGGATCAGGTCATTTGGTATAATGGGACAAATTGGATTAATTTCCCTAATGGTCTTGGAAGGATAAGCTGGAGTTTCCCTAATTAGCTAAGGTTCAGGATTTAGCGATTTAGGGATTAAGTGATTTAGCGAGTCTGGTTAAAGAAGGGATTAGGTGGTGTGTGTGTGTGTGTGTGTGTGTGTGTGTGTGTGTGTGTGTGTGTGTGTGTGTGTGTGTGTGTGCATGTGTGTGTGTGTGTGTGTATGTGAGGGCTGAATGGGTGTAAGCATTAGAGAGAGACTGACAGATTGAAGCAAGGATATACAGATACACACACACACACACACACATAATGCAAACAGACACAGACACACAACGAGAGAGAGAGAGAGAGAGAGAGAGAGAGAGAGAGAGAGAGAGAGAGAGAGAGAGAGAGAAACAAAAATAAACACTTAAATGACTCAAACAAAAAAATAATTAAATAAACAAACAGATAGATCAATAAATAAATAAATAAATAGATAGACACATTGATAGATAGATAAATAGTATATAAGTATATGTAAAGTTAAAACACATACCATTAGGCGCTAAGTAGATGGGACTCAATACCATCACTGCCGGAACCATGTCACGTAAATCCCCTTAGTAGGCTTGCTTAATCCTCCTCCTCCTCTTCCTCCTCTTCCTCCTCCTCCTCTCCTCCTCCTCCTCCTCCTCTCCTCCTCCTCCTCTCCTCCTCGTCCTCCTCCTCCTCCTTACACACTGGATTTAAAGTAGGATTAATCGTGACCTCTTCTCCCTCTTCCTTCCTTCCTCTTGCTTCCTTTCTCCTCCTCCTCCTCTTATTCATTGCTTTTCTTCCCTCATTCATTCTTTCTTTAGTCTCTTTTTTTATCCAAATATTCTTCTTCCTCTTTTTTTTTATCTCTTCTCTCTCACTTCTCTCTCTTTTTTTTTTCTTTTTCTTCCTCTTCCCTCTTTACTTCCTACTACACCTTCCTCCTCTTCTATATATATTTTTTTTGTATTTTTATTATTTCCTTCCTGTCGATTTTTTTTTCTTCATTGTCATTCTATTCCTCCTCCTCCTCCTCCTCCTCCTCCTCCTCCTCCTCCTCCTCCTCCTCCTCCTCCTCCTCCTCCTCCTCCTCCTCCTCCTCGCTTTCACATCCACGTAACATTTTTTCCTTTTATCTCTTCCTAAGTTTTTATTTTCTCATTTCTCTTTTGATGTCTTCCTCTTATCACATTTCTACTTGTCTGTTTCCTCCTCCTCCTCCTCCTCCTCCTCCTCCTCTTCTTCTTCCTCTTTTTGTCTTTTAGTTCACTTTTAATGTAACAGTTCATCCTTATTACATCTTTATTACATTTTATCGCATTTTTACATTTTCTTTATCTCTTCCTCTTCCTTCCTTCGTCCTCCTCCTCCTCCTCCTCTTAGCTTCCATTGTTCTTTTTAATGTACTGTTCTATATTTACTCGTTATTGCATTTTCCACTCTTCCTCTTTCTCTTCCTCCTCCTCCTCCTCCTCCTCCTCCTCCTCCTCCTCCTCCTCCTCCTCCTCCTCCTCCTCCTCCTCCTCCTCCTCCTCCTCCTCCTAACGTGCGAGGTGGCTTAATAGCTTCGTTTTAAGTATTCAAAATATTTCAGAACACCAAGGCAGAATATTTGTTTACAGTTGATTGATCGTATATAACAAGAAGACGTAACTGTTTTAAGACAATTGCTAAAAACACATTCTCGAAAAACAAAGCCAAACACTTTTTCAATTTCTTCTTTTTCTTCTTTTTTTCTTCTTCCAGTCAGATCGTTAACGTCTGCCCATTGTCTGCCTGCCTGCCTCCCATTGTCTTTGATTGCATGATAGTTAAATGAGTTCAATAACTGACTAAGTGATTTGATTAGTAATTTGATTTCAACCAATGTAGTATACGTTATCGTAGCTAAATTGAATCAACTTTCCGAATGTGTTGATGTACCCAGGTAAAAGTAGTAGTAGTAGTAGTAGTAGTAATAGTTATTCTTTTCTACTTGCAATTATTATTATTATTATTTTTTTTTGTTGGCTTGAGGGAGCGGTGGGTGGGTGGGGAGGAGCCTTCTTCATTACTATCCTATATATATCACTTTAGATCAGTATAGTGTATTATAAATAACCTCATAAGGGCTAATAAGTCTACTACTGTTTGTTCTTCCTTTGTATTCCTTCTCTCTCCTCTCCTCTCCTCTCCTCTCCTCTCCTCTCCTCTCCTCTCGTCTATACCTGAACCAACAGGCGATAGCTCCCTGCCGTGTTCCCTGCTAAGGATTAATACCCGTTTACCTGGCCGTGTGCTATCAGGTCAGGGCTAATTGCACAGGTGAGCGATGCACCTGGAAACACCTGTACTCCCTGATGCACGGTGACGCCCGGCTTACTGATGCAACACCAACACCAACACCAACACCAACACCAACACCTTAGACTATAGAGAGGAAGTCTGGTGTTAAATTGTGTGTTTTTATAAGTGAATGTATCGATGGAATGTGATTTTGTGTGTGTGTGTGTGTTTTTGTCATTGCGAAGAGAAGACACACACACACACACACACACACACACACACACACACACACACACACACACACACACTCTTACCTAGTTCAGTCAGTATAAAAAATTCAATGCTGTCTGTACCCAAAGGTTTGACAATCCCTCTCCTCTCCCCTCACATTTTTTTCCCTCTCCCTTCTCTTCTCTCCCTTATCACTTCACCTCCTCTTCCCTCAGCCATTCTTTTCTTTCTCCTTTCTTCCTTGTTCACTTCATTCCATTTTCAAACTCTCTTCTTCACCTATACACTCCTCCTCTTCTTCCTCCTCCTCTTCCTCCTCCTCCTCCACTTCCTCCTCCTCCTCCTCATCATCATCTGCCACATGCATCCACTACCTCACTTACATCTCCTCCTCCTCCTCCTCCTCCTCCTCCTCCTCCTCCTCCTCCTCCCACATTCCTCTTTCCCTTCCATCCCCACCAATCCTTCCATCTTCATTCAGACCACCTCACCACGCGCACACCTTCCCCTTCCCCTTCCCCTTCCCCTTCCCCTACACCCTCCCCTCAACCTCCCCCCCGCCCCCCCCACACTGTCACCCATGCACAGGACGAGTAAACATCGCTGGGAGCAGATACGTGCCTTGCAAATTGGACCTTGCACAAGGCAACTCAAGGGAAATCACAACTTGACAAAGGGATGTATAAGAGTGTTTTACGTGGTTAATTCATTTTGGACACCTCACCCACACTCACTCTCTCCCTCTCTCTCACCCCTCACTCCCTCCTCCTGTCTGCCCCTCTCTCCTCCTCCTCCTCCTCCTCCTCTTCTGTCTACAACTATAAAAACTAACACGTTCACTTTGAAAATCTGGCTTGTTGTTTTTTTGTTTTTGTTGTTGTTGATCTTGTTGTTCCTGTTGTTGTTGTGGTTGTTGTTATTCTACTACTACTACTACTTCCTCCTCCCCCTCCTCCTCCTCCTCCTCCTCCTCCTCCTCCTCCTCCTCCTCTCGATGCCTGGGTTGTATCTCTATAGCTACTTGTTTTTCTCTGTATTTTTTCCTTGCTCTTTTTTTTCTCGTGTTCTTAGAAGTTATTCCGACTACCGTACCCAGGGAGAGAGAGAGAGAGAGAGAGAGAGAGAGAGAGAGAGAGAGAGAGAGAGAGAGAGAGAGAGAGAGAGAGAGAGAGAGAGGGAGAGAGAGATTGGTCGATATGAAATAGGAGAACGAGAGGAGTAAGGAAAAGGAAGAGCAAGAGGAGGAGGAGGAGGAGGAGGAGGAGGAGGAAGAGGATTTATACTGACTCGAGGCAGAGGAGACAGGAAATGGAGCAGGTGATAACAGGGAGGAAAGGAATGGAAGGAGAGAGAGAGAGATATTTATATACACAAGGTCACGGAGAGAGAGGGAGAGAGAGAGAGAGTTAATAAAGGGACAAGCAAGTAAGGAAGTATTTCAAGACATTTGCAAGGAGGAGGAGGAGGAAGAAGAGGAGGAGGAACACATAGGACATAGGAAGAACAAACAGCAACAGGCCTGCTGGCCCTTACGAGGCTGTTTGTGAGTACACTATCTAATCTAGAGTGAAGGATACAGGATAGTAAGGGTGAAGGCTTCTCTCCCCAGCCATGGCTGGCAGGGAAAGGAAGGCCAACCAAGACCAGACTGTCACTACCACTACTGCTACCACTACTTCCTCCTTCCTACGATCCGATTGAAAAAGAAGTGCTTGGCTTCGTTTGATGTGAATCTTTTACCAGTAATCTTAAAAGAATGACGTCTTGTTATATTTGATATATCAAAAGTAATGTAATCTTCTGTATTGATATTATCGAATCCTTTGATTATCTTGAACATTTCAATTAAATCCCCTCGCATCCTTCGTTTTTCTAGGCTGAATAAGTTTAGTTCTTTAAGTCTTTCTTCATAAGGTTTATTTTTCAGCCTTGGAATCATTTTTGTTATTCTTCGCTGGACTCTTTCCAGTTTGTCAATGTCCTTTCTGTAATATAGGGACCAAAACTGTACGCAATACTCAAGATGGGGTCGTACTAGTGAATTATGCAGTTTTAATATGACTTTTTCTGATTTATTTTCGAAAGTACGCCCAATAAAGCCGACCAATCTGTTAGCAGTTTTAACTACCTCTGAGCAATGTTGACTGGGTTTTAAATCGTTTGATATTGTGATTCCCAGATTTTTTTCCTTGTTTACTGTAGAAAATGGTTTACCATTCATTGAGTACTGAACGTGATCATTATTTCTTCCGATGTGTAGTACCTTGCATTTTTAACGTTAAATTTCATTTGCCATTTATTGGCCCAAGATGTTAGTCGATCTAGGTCTGATTGTAAGACTTCTCTGTCAATTGTCGTAGTTACTTTGCTGAGAATTTCGTATCGTCAGCGAATTTCGATATTTTGCAAGTGATCCCATCATCTATGTCATTAACATATATCATGAATAAGACAGGACCAAGCACTGAACCTTGTGGTACGCAGCTTTTTACGTTTAACCATTGAGAGGAGACACCGTTTAAGACTACTCTCTGCTTACGTTCAGAGAGCCAGTCCAGAAGCCAATTGTAAATGCTACCAGAGATACCGTGAGTCATTAGTTTATTAAGCAATCGTTGATGAGGTACTTTATCAAAGGCCTTTTGAAAATCCAGATATATGACATCTACTGCTCTGCTTTCATCGTACGCGTCAAAAACATTGTGGAAGAATTCTAATAAGTCAGTTAAACATGAACGTTTATTACGAAAACCATGCTGTGAGGGTTTTATTATATCGTTGTCTTCAAGGAATTTCACCACATTGTCACGAATAATTGTCTCCATTAATTTACATACAACTGATGTCAGACTGATTGGCCTATAATTTCCAGGTTGTGACTTGTCCCCCTTTTTGAAGATTGGTGTTACATTTGCACGTTTCCAATCTGATGGAACTTTAACATCTCTTAAGGATTTATTGAATAAGATTGTAAGCGGTTTACTGATCAGAGTCTGTTTGATTACTCCTGTAGTGTACCTAGCCTTCCTTTGACCTTAAATGCTGCTGCATCAAGATAAAGCTCATTAGAATTAGGTATATAGAGGCAGAAAACAATTCAATTCCCACCGCTCGCTCGGTCATGACCGGCCGATCAAATTCTTCACTACTGACTCTGTCACCGGTGCCAATGGCTATGGAAGTTATTTATTTTCATTCTTAAATGCTGCTGCATCAAGATAAGGCTCACTAGAATTAGGTATATAGAGGCAGAAAACAATTCAATTCCCACCGCTCGTTCGGACATGACCGACCGATCAAAAATTTCACTACTGAATCTGTCACCGGTGCCAATCGCTATGGAAGTGATTTATTTTCATTAAAAAATGTAATGCAGTACTTTTATTGCAGTGTCAAGCTCCATCGAGAGGATATGATAACCATCAGTAACCCGCGTATACTCCTACACACGACACGTTACCCGGTAAGGAACACATATTGTCTTAACGTCCACGAATATTCTTGTAATGACTGTTACAGCTCAAAGCAGTTCATAACTAGGCTTTACAAAACGTTTAACCATCTTACAGACCCTCGTGGATGTCTAGAATTGACCTCAACATATGGTGTATTTCTGTCATTTTTTCTACTCCGGGAAATTTTTTGCAAAATTTTCTCTTCGATTTTGTTTTTTTTAAACTATGTTGTACATGGGAATAATGTAAGACTTTCAGCATAGTTTCAGTTAATTTCACCAGAAACTTTTATTGCTATAAATGAATTTATTTGGGTTAAAACAGATGATAAAATCAGTATGGTGGATCTAATACTTTACCAATGTAGATGGAAAAGATATCAGATATTCCTTATGAAATTACCAACTAATAAACAAAGCACTTTGTTCAATTGGTATCTTAGCTTAGAAGCTAATATTGTTTGTTTAATGATATCATTATTTTAGTAGATAACTATTTTTCATGAGATAGATACCGATCAAATATAACAAAGAGTTATATTGTGAAATAATAAATATTTTTCTCCTCTTTTTAAACCCTATCCCATTCCAATCCTGCGTCTAGTTTCTTTTTTCATTATTTATAATCTACGTAATTTTCGTGAGGACGTAATATATATTTTCTTAATATTGTGTTTATCAGTACTTGTTACATACCATAAGGATCAGAAAGAGGTACAGATTTTGAAGCATTGCTTGAAAATTCAATACGAGTAAAACGAAAGGAGTTACAACTAGTTTAAGTAGAACATATGATGAAAACAAGTTTTTATACACTATTTCCGGATGGCAGAGTCTGTTTGATTACTCCTGTAGTGTACATAGCCTTTCTTTGACCTTCTTAAATGCTGCTGCATCAATATAAGGCTCACTAGAATTAGGTATATAGAGGCAGAAAACAATTCAATTCCCACCGCTCGCTCGGTCATGACCGGCCGATCAAAATCTTCACTACTGACTCTGTCACCGGTGCCAATGGCTATGGAAGTTATTTATTTTCATTCTTAAATGCTGCTGCATCAAGATAAGGCTCATTAGAATTAGGTATATAGAGGCAGAAAACAATTCAATTCCCACCGCTCGCTCGGTCATGACCGGCCGATCAAAATCTTCACTACTGACTCTGTCACCGGTGCCAATGGCTATGGAAGTTATTTATTTTCATTCTTAAATGCTGCTGCATCAAGATAAGGCTCACTAGAATTAGGTATATAGAGGCAGAAAACAATTCAATTCCCACCGCTCGCTCGGTCATGACCGGCCGATCAAAATCTTCACTACTGACTCTGTCACCGGTGCCAATCGCTATGGAAGTGATTTATTTTCATTAAAAAATGTAATGCAGTACTTTTATTGCAGTGTCAAGCTCCATCGAGAGGATATGATAACCATCAGTAACCCGCGTATACTCCTACACACGACACGTTACCCGGTAAGGAACACATATTGTCTTAACGTCCACGAATATTCTTGTAATGACTGTTACAGCTCAAAGCAATTCATAACTAAGCTTTACAAAACGTTTAACCATCTTTCAGACCCTCGTGGATGTCTAGAATTGACCTCAACATATGGTGTATTTCTGTCATTTTTTCTACTCCGGGAAATTTTTTGCAAAATTTTCTCTTCGATTTTGTTTTTTTTAAACTATGTTGTACATGGGAATAATGTAAGACTTTCAGCATAGTTTCAGTTAATTTCACCAGAAACTTTTATTGCTATAAATGAATTTATTTGGGTTAAAACAGATGATAAAATCAGTATGGTGGATCTAATACTTTACCAATGTAGATGGAAAAGATATCAGATATTCCTTATGAAATTACCAACTAATAAACAAAGCACTTTGTTCAATTGGTATCTTAGCTTAGAAGCTAATATTGTTTGTTTAATGATATCATTATTTTAGTAGATAACTATTTTTCATGAGATAGATACCGATCAAATATAACAAAGAGTTATATTGTGAAATAATAAATATTTTTCTCCTCTTTTTAAACCCTATCCCATTCCAATCCTGCGTCTAGTTTCTTTTTTCATTATTTATAATCTACGTAATTTTCGTGAGGACGTAATATATATTTTCTTAATATTGTGTTTATCAGTACTTGTTACATACCATAAGGATCAGAAAGAGGTGCAGATTTTGAAGCATTGCTTGAAAATTCAATACGAGTAAAACGAAAGGAGTTACAACTAGTTTAAGTAGAACATATGATGAAAACAAGTTTTTATACACTATTTCCGGATGGCAGAGTCTGTTTGATTACTCCTGTAGTGTACATAGCCTTTCTTTGACCTTCTTAAATGCTGCTGCATCAATATAAGGCTCACTAGAATTAGGTATATAGAGGCAGAAAACAATTCAATTCCCACCGCTCGCTCGGTCATGACCGGCCGATCAAAATCTTCACTACTGACTCTGTCACCGGTGCCAATGGCTATGGAAGTTATTTATTTTCATTCTTAAATGCTGCTGCATCAAGATAAGGCTCACTAGAATTAGGTATATAGAGGCAGAAAACAATTCAATTCCCACCGCTCGCTCGGTCATGACCGGCCGATCAAAATCTTCACTACTGACTCTGTCACCGGTGCCAATGGCTATGGAAGTTATTTATTTTCATTCTTAAATGCTGCTGCATCAAGATAAGGCTCACTAGAATTAGGTATATAGAGGCAGAAAACAATTCAATTCCCACCGCTCGTTCGGACATGACCGACCGATCAAAAATTTCACTACTGACTCTGTCACCGGTGCCAATCGCTATGGAAGTGATTTATTTTCATTAAAAAATGTAATGCAGTACTTTTATTGCAGTGTCAAGCTCCATCGAGAGGATATGATAACCATCAGTAACCCGCGTATACTCCTACACACGACACGTTACCCGGTAAGGAACACATATTGTCTTAACGTCCACGAATATTCTTGTAATGACTGTTACAGCTCAAAGCAGTTCATAACTAAGCTTTACAAAACGTTTAACCATCTTACAGACCCTCGTGGATGTCTAGAATTGACCTCAACATATGGTGTATTTCTGTCATTTTTTCTACTCCGGGAAATTTTTTGCAAAATTTTCTCTTCGATTTTGTTTTTTTTAAACTATGTTGTACATGGGAATAATGTAAGACTTTCAGCATAGTTTCAGTTAATTTCACCAGAAACTTTTATTGCTATAAATGAATTTATTTGGGTTAAAACAGATGATAAAATCAGTATGGTGGATCTAATACTTTACCAATGTAGATGGAAAAGATATCAGATATTCCTTATGAAATTACCAACTAATAAACAAAGCACTTTGTTCAATTGGTATCTTAGCTTAGAAGCTAATATTGTTTGTTTAATGATATCATTATTTTAGTAGATAACTATTTTTCATGAGATAGATACCGATCAAATATAACAAAGAGTTATATTGTGAAAAATAAATATTTTTCTCCTCTTTTTAAACCCTATCCCATTCCAATCCTGCGTCTAGTTTCTTTTTTCATTATTTATAATCTACGTAATTTTCGTGAGGACGTAATATATATTTTCTTAATATTGTGTTTATCAGTACTTGTTACATACCATAAGGATCAGAAAGAGGTGCAGATTTTGAAGCATTGCTTGAAAATTCAATACGAGTAAAACGAAAGGAGTTACAACTAGTTTAAGTAGAACATATGATGAAAACAAGTTTTTATACACTATTTCCGGATGGCAGAGTCTGTTTGATTACTCCTGTAGTGTACATAGCCTTTCTTTGACCTTCTTAAATGCTGCTGCATCAATATAAGGCTCACTAGAATTAGGTATATAGAGGCAGAAAACAATTCAATTCCCACCGCTCGCTCGGTCATGACCGGCCGATCAAAATCTTCACTACTGACTCTGTCACCGGTGCCAATGGCTATGGAAGTTATTTATTTTCATTCTTAAATGCTGCTGCATCAAGATAAGGCTCACTAGAATTAGGTATATAGAGGCAGAAAACAATTCAATTCCCACCGCTCGCTCGGTCATGACCGGCCGATCAAAATCTTCACTACTGACTCTGTCACCGGTGCCAATGGCTATGGAAGTTATTTATTTTCATTCTTAAATGCTGCTGCATCAAGATAAGGCTCACTAGAATTAGGTATATAGAGGCAGAAAACAATTCAATTCCCACCGCTCGTTCGGACATGACCGACCGATCAAAAATTTCACTACTGACTCTGTCACCGGTGCCAATCGCTATGGAAGTGATTTATTTTCATTAAAAAATGTAATGCAGTACTTTTATTGCAGTGTCAAGCTCCATCGAGAGGATATGATAACCATCAGTAACCCGCGTATACTCCTACACACGACACGTTACCCGGTAAGGAACACATATTGTCTTAACGTCCACGAATATTCTTGTAATGACTGTTACAGCTCAAAGCAGTTCATAACTAAGCTTTACAAAACGTTTAACCATCTTACAGACCCTCGTGGATGTCTAGAATTGACCTCAACATATGGTGTATTTCTGTCATTTTTTCTACTCCGGGAAATTTTTTGCAAAATTTTCTCTTCGATTTTGTTTTTTTTAAACTATGTTGTACATGGGAATAATGTAAGACTTTCAGCATAGTTTCAGTTAATTTCACCAGAAACTTTTATTGCTATAAATGAATTTATTTGGGTTAAAACAGATGATAAAATCAGTATGGTGGATCTAATACTTTACCAATGTAGATGGAAAAGATATCAGATATTCCTTATGAAATTACCAACTAATAAACAAAGCACTTTGTTCAATTGGTATCTTAGCTTAGAAGCTAATATTGTTTGTTTAATGATATCATTATTTTAGTAGATAACTATTTTTCATGAGATAGATACCGATCAAATATAACAAAGAGTTATATTGTGAAATTATAAATATTTTTCTCCTCTTTTTAAACCCTATCCCATTCCAATCCTGCGTCTAGTTTCTTTTTTCATTATTTATAATCTACGTAATTTTCGTGAGGACGTAATATATATTTTCTTAATATTGTGTTTATCAGTACTTGTTACATACCATAAGGATCAGAAAGAGGTACAGATTTTGAAGCATTGCTTGAAAATTCAATACGAGTAAAACGAAAGGAGTTACAACTAGTTTAAGTAGAACATATGATGAAAACAAGTTTTTATACACTATTTCCGGATGGCAGAGTCTGTTTGATTACTCCTGTAGTGTACATAGCCTTTCTTTGACCTTCTTAAATGCTGCTGCATCAATATAAGGCTCACTAGAATTAGGTATATAGAGGCAGAAAACAATTCAATTCCCACCGCTCGCTCGGTCATGACCGGCCGATCAAAATCTTCACTACTGACTCTGTCACCGGTGCCAATGGCTATGGAAGTTATTTATTTTCATTCTTAAATGCTGCTGCATCAAGATAAGGCTCACTAGAATTAGGTATATAGAGGCAGAAAACAATTCAATTCCCACCGCTCGCTCGGTCATGACCGGCCGATCAAAATCTTCACTACTGACTCTGTCACCGGTGCCAATGGCTATGGAAGTTATTTATTTTCATTCTTAAATGCTGCTGCATCAAGATAAGGCTCACTAGAATTAGGTATATAGAGGCAGAAAACAATTCAATTCCCACCGCTCGTTCGGACATGACCGACCGATCAAAAATTTCACTACTGACTCTGTCACCGGTGCCAATCGCTATGGAAGTGATTTATTTTCATTAAAAAATGTAATGCAGTACTTTTATTGCAGTGTCAAGCTCCATCGAGAGGATATGATAACCATCAGTAACCCGCGTATACTCCTACACACGACACGTTACCCGGTAAGGAACACATATTGTCTTAACGTCCACGAATATTCTTGTAATGACTGTTACAGCTCAAAGCAGTTCATAACTAAGCTTTACAAAACGTTTAACCATCTTACAGACCCTCGTGGATGTCTAGAATTGACCTCAACATATGGTGTATTTCTGTCATTTTTTCTACTCCGGGAAATTTTTTGCAAAATTTTCTCTTCGATTTTGTTTTTTTTAAACTATGTTGTACATGGGAATAATGTAAGACTTTCAGCATAGTTTCAGTTAATTTCACCAGAAACTTTTATTGCTATAAATGAATTTATTTGGGTTAAAACAGATGATAAAATCAGTATGGTGGATCTAATACTTTACCAATGTAGATGGAAAAGATATCAGATATTCCTTATGAAATTACCAACTAATAAACAAAGCACTTTGTTCAATTGGTATCTTAGCTTAGAAGCTAATATTGTTTGTTTAATGATATCATTATTTTAGTAGATAACTATTTTTCATGAGATAGATACCGATCAAATATAACAAAGAGTTATATTGTGAAATTATAAATATTTTTCTCCTCTTTTTAAACCCTATCCCATTCCAATCCTGCGTCTAGTTTCTTTTTTCATTATTTATAATCTACGTAATTTTCGTGAGGACGTAATATATATTTTCTTAATATTGTGTTTATCAGTACTTGTTACATACCATAAGGATCAGAAAGAGGTGCAGATTTTGAAGCATTGCTTGAAAATTCAATACGAGTAAAACGAAAGGAGTTACAACTAGTTTAAGTAGAACATATGATGAAAACAAGTTTTTATACACTATTTCCGGATGGCAGAGTCTGTTTGATTACTCCTGTAGTGTACATAGCCTTTCTTTGACCTTCTTAAATGCTGCTGCATCAATATAAGGCTCACTAGAATTAGGTATATAGAGGCAGAAAACAATTCAATTCCCACCGCTCGCTCGGTCATGACCGGCCGATCAAAATCTTCACTACTGACTCTGTCACCGGTGCCAATGGCTATGGAAGTTATTTATTTTCATTCTTAAATGCTGCTGCATCAAGATAAGGCTCACTAGAATTAGGTATATAGAGGCAGAAAACAATTCAATTCCCACCGCTCGCTCGGTCATGACCGGCCGATCAAAATCTTCACTACTGACTCTGTCACCGGTGCCAATGGCTATGGAAGTTATTTATTTTCATTCTTAAATGCTGCTGCATCAAGATAAGGCTCACTAGAATTAGGTATATAGAGGCAGAAAACAATTCAATTCCCACCGCTCGTTCGGACATGACCGACCGATCAAAAATTTCACTACTGACTCTGTCACCGGTGCCAATCGCTATGGAAGTGATTTATTTTCATTAAAAAATGTAATGCAGTACTTTTATTGCAGTGTCAAGCTCCATCGAGAGGATATGATAACCATCAGTAACCCGCGTATACTCCTACACACGACACGTTACCCGGTAAGGAACACATATTGTCTTAACGTCCACGAATATTCTTGTAATGACTGTTACAGCTCAAAGCAGTTCATAACTAAGCTTTACAAAACGTTTAACCATCTTACAGACCCTCGTGGATGTCTAGAATTGACCTCAACATATGGTGTATTTCTGTCATTTTTTCTACTCCGGGAAATTTTTTGCAAAATTTTCTCTTCGATTTTGTTTTTTTTAAACTATGTTGTACATGGGAATAATGTAAGACTTTCAGCATAGTTTCAGTTAATTTCACCAGAAACTTTTATTGCTATAAATGAATTTATTTGGGTTAAAACAGATGATAAAATCAGTATGGTGGATCTAATACTTTACCAATGTAGATGGAAAAGATATCAGATATTCCTTATGAAATTACCAACTAATAAACAAAGCACTTTGTTCAATTGGTATCTTAGCTTAGAAGCTAATATTGTTTGTTTAATGATATCATTATTTTAGTAGATAACTATTTTTCATGAGATAGATACCGATCAAATATAACAAAGAGTTATATTGTGAAATTATAAATATTTTTCTCCTCTTTTTAAACCCTATCCCATTCCAATCCTGCGTCTAGTTTCTTTTTTCATTATTTATAATCTACGTAATTTTCGTGAGGACGTAATATATATTTTCTTAATATTGTGTTTATCAGTACTTGTTACATACCATAAGGATCAGAAAGAGGTGCAGATTTTGAAGCATTGCTTGAAAATTCAATACGAGTAAAACGAAAGGAGTTACAACTAGTTTAAGTAGAACATATGATGAAAACAAGTTTTTATACACTATTTCCGGATGGCAGAGTCTGTTTGATTACTCCTGTAGTGTACATAGCCTTTCTTTGACCTTCTTAAATGCTGCTGCATCAATATAAGGCTCACTAGAATTAGGTATATAGAGGCAGAAAACAATTCAATTCCCACCGCTCGCTCGGTCATGACCGGCCGATCAAAATCTTCACTACTGACTCTGTCACCGGTGCCAATGGCTATGGAAGTTATTTATTTTCATTCTTAAATGCTGCTGCATCAAGATAAGGCTCACTAGAATTAGGTATATAGAGGCAGAAAACAATTCAATTCCCACCGCTCGCTCGGTCATGACCGGCCGATCAAAATCTTCACTACTGACTCTGTCACCGGTGCCAATGGCTATGGAAGTTATTTATTTTCATTCTTAAATGCTGCTGCATCAAGATAAGGCTCACTAGAATTAGGTATATAGAGGCAGAAAACAATTCAATTCCCACCGCTCGTTCGGACATGACCGACCGATCAAAAATTTCACTACTGACTCTGTCACCGGTGCCAATCGCTATGGAAGTGATTTATTTTCATTAAAAAATGTAATGCAGTACTTTTATTGCAGTGTCAAGCTCCATCGAGAGGATATGATAACCATCAGTAACCCGCGTATACTCCTACACACGACACGTTACCCGGTAAGGAACACATATTGTCTTAACGTCCACGAATATTCTTGTAATGACTGTTACAGCTCAAAGCAGTTCATAACTAAGCTTTACAAAACGTTTAACCATCTTACAGACCCTCGTGGATGTCTAGAATTGACCTCAACATATGGTGTATTTCTGTCATTTTTTCTACTCCGGGAAATTTTTTGCAAAATTTTCTCTTCGATTTTGTTTTTTTTAAACTATGTTGTACATGGGAATAATGTAAGACTTTCAGCATAGTTTCAGTTAATTTCACCAGAAACTTTTATTGCTATAAATGAATTTATTTGGGTTAAAACAGATGATAAAATCAGTATGGTGGATCTAATACTTTACCAATGTAGATGGAAAAGATATCAGATATTCCTTATGAAATTACCAACTAATAAACAAAGCACTTTGTTCAATTGGTATCTTAGCTTAGAAGCTAATATTGTTTGTTTAATGATATCATTATTTTAGTAGATAACTATTTTTCATGAGATAGATACCGATCAAATATAACAAAGAGTTATATTGTGAAATTATAAATATTTTTCTCCTCTTTTTAAACCCTATCCCATTCCAATCCTGCGTCTAGTTTCTTTTTTCATTATTTATAATCTACGTAATTTTCGTGAGGACGTAATATATATTTTCTTAATATTGTGTTTATCAGTACTTGTTACATACCATAAGGATCAGAAAGAGGTACAGATTTTGAAGCATTGCTTGAAAATTCAATACGAGTAAAACGAAAGGAGTTACAACTAGTTTAAGTAGAACATATGATGAAAACAAGTTTTTATACACTATTTCCGGATGGCAGAGTCTGTTTGATTACTCCTGTAGTGTACATAGCCTTTCTTTGACCTTCTTAAATGCTGCTGCATCAATATAAGGCTCACTAGAATTAGGTATATAGAGGCAGAAAACAATTCAATTCCCACCGCTCGCTCGGTCATGACCGGCCGATCAAAATCTTCACTACTGACTCTGTCACCGGTGCCAATGGCTATGGAAGTTATTTATTTTCATTCTTAAATGCTGCTGCATCAAGATAAGGCTCACTAGAATTAGGTATATAGAGGCAGAAAACAATTCAATTCCCACCGCTCGCTCGGTCATGACCGGCCGATCAAAATCTTCACTACTGACTCTGTCACCGGTGCCAATGGCTATGGAAGTTATTTATTTTCATTCTTAAATGCTGCTGCATCAAGATAAGGCTCACTAGAATTAGGTATATAGAGGCAGAAAACAATTCAATTCCCACCGCTCGTTCGGACATGACCGACCGATCAAAAATTTCACTACTGACTCTGTCACCGGTGCCAATCGCTATGGAAGTGATTTATTTTCATTAAAAAATGTAATGCAGTACTTTTATTGCAGTGTCAAGCTCCATCGAGAGGATATGATAACCATCAGTAACCCGCGTATACTCCTACACACGACACGTTACCCGGTAAGGAACACATATTGTCTTAACGTCCACGAATATTCTTGTAATGACTGTTACAGCTCAAAGCAGTTCATAACTAAGCTTTACAAAACGTTTAACCATCTTACAGACCCTCGTGGATGTCTAGAATTGACCTCAACATATGGTGTATTTCTGTCATTTTTTCTACTCCGGGAAATTTTTTGCAAAATTTTCTCTTCGATTTTGTTTTTTTTAAACTATGTTGTACATGGGAATAATGTAAGACTTTCAGCATAGTTTCAGTTAATTTCACCAGAAACTTTTATTGCTATAAATGAATTTATTTGGGTTAAAACAGATGATAAAATCAGTATGGTGGATCTAATACTTTACCAATGTAGATGGAAAAGATATCAGATATTCCTTATGAAATTACCAACTAATAAACAAAGCACTTTGTTCAATTGGTATCTTAGCTTAGAAGCTAATATTGTTTGTTTAATGATATCATTATTTTAGTAGATAACTATTTTTCATGAGATAGATACCGATCAAATATAACAAAGAGTTATATTGTGAAATTATAAATATTTTTCTCCTCTTTTTAAACCCTATCCCATTCCAATCCTGCGTCTAGTTTCTTTTTTCATTATTTATAATCTACGTAATTTTCGTGAGGACGTAATATATATTTTCTTAATATTGTGTTTATCAGTACTTGTTACATACCATAAGGATCAGAAAGAGGTGCAGATTTTGAAGCATTGCTTGAAAATTCAATACGAGTAAAACGAAAGGAGTTACAACTAGTTTAAGTAGAACATATGATGAAAACAAGTTTTTATACACTATTTCCGGATGGCAGAGTCTGTTTGATTACTCCTGTAGTGTACATAGCCTTTCTTTGACCTTCTTAAATGCTGCTGCATCAATATAAGGCTCACTAGAATTAGGTATATAGAGGCAGAAAACAATTCAATTCCCACCGCTCGCTCGGTCATGACCGGCCGATCAAAATCTTCACTACTGACTCTGTCACCGGTGCCAATGGCTATGGAAGTTATTTATTTTCATTCTTAAATGCTGCTGCATCAAGATAAGGCTCACTAGAATTAGGTATATAGAGGCAGAAAACAATTCAATTCCCACCGCTCGCTCGGTCATGACCGGCCGATCAAAATCTTCACTACTGACTCTGTCACCGGTGCCAATGGCTATGGAAGTTATTTATTTTCATTCTTAAATGCTGCTGCATCAAGATAAGGCTCACTAGAATTAGGTATATAGAGGCAGAAAACAATTCAATTCCCACCGCTCGTTCGGACATGACCGACCGATCAAAAATTTCACTACTGACTCTGTCACCGGTGCCAATCGCTATGGAAGTGATTTATTTTCATTAAAAAATGTAATGCAGTACTTTTATTGCAGTGTCAAGCTCCATCGAGAGGATATGATAACCATCAGTAACCCGCGTATACTCCTACACACGACACGTTACCCGGTAAGGAACACATATTGTCTTAACGTCCACGAATATTCTTGTAATGACTGTTACAGCTCAAAGCAGTTCATAACTAAGCTTTACAAAACGTTTAACCATCTTACAGACCCTCGTGGATGTCTAGAATTGACCTCAACATATGGTGTATTTCTGTCATTTTTTCTACTCCGGGAAATTTTTTGCAAAATTTTCTCTTCGATTTTGTTTTTTTTAAACTATGTTGTACATGGGAATAATGTAAGACTTTCAGCATAGTTTCAGTTAATTTCACCAGAAACTTTTATTGCTATAAATGAATTTATTTGGGTTAAAACAGATGATAAAATCAGTATGGTGGATCTAATACTTTACCAATGTAGATGGAAAAGATATCAGATATTCCTTATGAAATTACCAACTAATAAACAAAGCACTTTGTTCAATTGGTATCTTAGCTTAGAAGCTAATATTGTTTGTTTAATGATATCATTATTTTAGTAGATAACTATTTTTCATGAGATAGATACCGATCAAATATAACAAAGAGTTATATTGTGAAATTATAAATATTTTTCTCCTCTTTTTAAACCCTATCCCATTCCAATCCTGCGTCTAGTTTCTTTTTTCATTATTTATAATCTACGTAATTTTCGTGAGGACGTAATATATATTTTCTTAATATTGTGTTTATCAGTACTTGTTACATACCATAAGGATCAGAAAGAGGTGCAGATTTTGAACCATTGCTTGAAAATTCAATACGAGTAAAACGAAAGGAGTTACAACTAGTTTAAGTAGAACATATGATGAAAACAAGTTTTTATACACTATTTCCGGATGGCAGAGTCTGTTTGATTACTCCTGTAGTGTACATAGCCTTTCTTTGACCTTCTTAAATGCTGCTGCATCAATATAAGGCTCACTAGAATTAGGTATATAGAGGCAGAAAACAATTCAATTCCCACCGCTCGCTCGGTCATGACCGGCCGATCAAAATCTTCACTACTGACTCTGTCACCGGTGCCAATGGCTATGGAAGTTATTTATTTTCATTCTTAAATGCTGCTGCATCAAGATAAGGCTCACTAGAATTAGGTATATAGAGGCAGAAAACAATTCAATTCCCACCGCTCGCTCGGTCATGACCGGCCGATCAAAATCTTCACTACTGACTCTGTCACCGGTGCCAATGGCTATGGAAGTTATTTATTTTCATTCTTAAATGCTGCTGCATCAAGATAAGGCTCACTAGAATTAGGTATATAGAGGCAGAAAACAATTCAATTCCCACCGCTCGTTCGGACATGACCGACCGATCAAAAATTTCACTACTGACTCTGTCACCGGTGCCAATCGCTATGGAAGTGATTTATTTTCATTAAAAAATGTAATGCAGTACTTTTATTGCAGTGTCAAGCTCCATCGAGAGGATATGATAACCATCAGTAACCCGCGTATACTCCTACACACGACACGTTACCCGGTAAGGAACACATATTGTCTTAACGTCCACGAATATTCTTGTAATGACTGTTACAGCTCAAAGCAGTTCATAACTAAGCTTTACAAAACGTTTAACCATCTTACAGACCCTCGTGGATGTCTAGAATTGACCTCAACATATGGTGTATTTCTGTCATTTTTTCTACTCCGGGAAATTTTTTGCAAAATTTTCTCTTCGATTTTGTTTTTTTTAAACTATGTTGTACATGGGAATAATGTAAGACTTTCAGCATAGTTTCAGTTAATTTCACCAGAAACTTTTATTGCTATAAATGAATTTATTTGGGTTAAAACAGATGATAAAATCAGTATGGTGGATCTAATACTTTACCAATGTAGATGGAAAAGATATCAGATATTCCTTATGAAATTACCAACTAATAAACAAAGCACTTTGTTCAATTGGTATCTTAGCTTAGAAGCTAATATTGTTTGTTTAATGATATCATTATTTTAGTAGATAACTATTTTTCATGAGATAGATACCGATCAAATATAACAAAGAGTTATATTGTGAAATTATAAATATTTTTCTCCTCTTTTTAAACCCTATCCCATTCCAATCCTGCGTCTAGTTTCTTTTTTCATTATTTATAATCTACGTAATTTTCGTGAGGACGTAATATATATTTTCTTAATATTGTGTTTATCAGTACTTGTTACATACCATAAGGATCAGAAAGAGGTACAGATTTTGAAGCATTGCTTGAAAATTCAATACGAGTAAAACGAAAGGAGTTACAACTAGTTTAAGTAGAACATATGATGAAAACAAGTTTTTATACACTATTTCCGGATGGCAGAGTCTGTTTGATTACTCCTGTAGTGTACATAGCCTTTCTTTGACCTTCTTAAATGCTGCTGCATCAATATAAGGCTCACTAGAATTAGGTATATAGAGGCAGAAAACAATTCAATTCCCACCGCTCGCTCGGTCATGACCGGCCGATCAAAATCTTCACTACTGACTCTGTCACCGGTGCCAATGGCTATGGAAGTTATTTATTTTCATTCTTAAATGCTGCTGCATCAAGATAAGGCTCACTAGAATTAGGTATATAGAGGCAGAAAACAATTCAATTCCCACTGCTCGCTCGGTCATGACCGGCCGATCAAAATCTTCACTACTGACTCTGTCACCGGTGCCAATGGCTATGGAAGTTATTTATTTTCATTCTTAAATGCTGCTGCATCAAGATAAGGCTCACTAGAATTAGGTATATAGAGGCAGAAAACAATTCAATTCCCACCGCTCGTTCGGACATGACCGACCGATCAAAAATTTCACTACTGACTCTGTCACCGGTGCCAATCGCTATGGAAGTGATTTATTTTCATTAAAAAATGTAATGCAGTACTTTTATTGCAGTGTCAAGCTCCATCGAGAGGATATGATAACCATCAGTAACCCGCGTATACTCCTACACACGACACGTTACCCGGTAAGGAACACATATTGTCTTAACGTCCACGAATATTCTTGTAATGACTGTTACAGCTCAAAGCAGTTCATAACTAAGCTTTACAAAACGTTTAACCATCTTACAGACCCTCGTGGATGTCTAGAATTGACCTCAACATATGGTGTATTTCTGTCATTTTTTCTACTCCGGGAAATTTTTTGCAAAATTTTCTCTTCGATTTTGTTTTTTTTAAACTATGTTGTACATGGGAATAATGTAAGACTTTCAGCATAGTTTCAGTTAATTTCACCAGAAACTTTTATTGCTATAAATGAATTTATTTGGGTTAAAACAGATGATAAAATCAGTATGGTGGATCTAATACTTTACCAATGTAGATGGAAAAGATATCAGATATTCCTTATGAAATTACCAACTAATAAACAAAGCACTTTGTTCAATTGGTATCTTAGCTTAGAAGCTAATATTGTTTGTTTAATGATATCATTATTTTAGTAGATAACTATTTTTCATGAGATAGATACCGATCAAATATAACAAAGAGTTATATTGTGAAATTATAAATATTTTTCTCCTCTTTTTAAACCCTATCCCATTCCAATCCTGCGTCTAGTTTCTTTTTTCATTATTTATAATCTACGTAATTTTCGTGAGGACGTAATATATATTTTCTTAATATTGTGTTTATCAGTACTTGTTACATACCATAAGGATCAGAAAGAGGTGCAGATTTTGAAGCATTGCTTGAAAATTCAATACGAGTAAAACGAAAGGAGTTACAACTAGTTTAAGTAGAACATATGATGAAAACAAGTTTTTATACACTATTTCCGGATGGCAGAGTCTGTTTGATTACTCCTGTAGTGTACATAGCCTTTCTTTGACCTTCTTAAATGCTGCTGCATCAATATAAGGCTCACTAGAATTAGGTATATAGAGGCAGAAAACAATTCAATTCCCACCGCTCGCTCGGTCATGACCGGCCGATCAAAATCTTCACTACTGACTCTGTCACCGGTGCCAATGGCTATGGAAGTTATTTATTTTCATTCTTAAATGCTGCTGCATCAAGATAAGGCTCACTAGAATTAGGTATATAGAGGCAGAAAACAATTCAATTCCCACCGCTCGCTCGGTCATGACCGGCCGATCAAAATCTTCACTACTGACTCTGTCACCGGTGCCAATGGCTATGGAAGTTATTTATTTTCATTCTTAAATGCTGCTGCATCAAGATAAGGCTCACTAGAATTAGGTATATAGAGGCAGAAAACAATTCAATTCCCACCGCTCGTTCGGACATGACCGACCGATCAAAAATTTCACTACTGACTCTGTCACCGGTGCCAATCGCTATGGAAGTGATTTATTTTCATTAAAAAATGTAATGCAGTACTTTTATTGCAGTGTCAAGCTCCATCGAGAGGATATGATAACCATCAGTAACCCGCGTATACTCCTACACACGACACGTTACCCGGTAAGGAACACATATTGTCTTAACGTCCACGAATATTCTTGCAATGACTGTTACAGCTCAAAGCAGTTCATAACTAAGCTTTACAAAACGTTTAACCATCTTTCAGACCCTCGTGGATGTCTAGAATTGACCTCAACATATGGTGTATTTCTGTCATTTTTTATACTCCGGGAAATTTTTTGCAAAATTTTCTCTTCGATTTTGTTTTTTTTAAACTATGTTGTACATGGGAATAATGTAAGACTTTCAGCATAGTTTCAGTTAATTTCACCAGAAACTTTTATTGCTATAAATGAATTTATTTGGGTTAAAACAGATGATAAAATCAGTATGGTGGATCTAATACTTTACCAATGTAGATGGAAAAGATATCAGATATTCCTTATGAAATTACCAACTAATAAACAAAGCACTTTGTTCAATTGGTATCTTAGCTTAGAAGCTAATATTGTTTGTTTAATGATATCATTATTTTAGTAGATAACTATTTTTCATGAGATAGATACCGATCAAATATAACAAAGAGTTATATTGTGAAATTATAAATATTTTTCTCCTCTTTTTAAACCCTATCCCATTCCAATCCTGCGTCTAGTTTCTTTTTTCATTATTTATAATCTACGTAATTTTCGTGAGGACGTAATATATATTTTCTTAATATTGTGTTTATCAGTACTTGTTACATACCATAAGGATCAGAAAGAGGTGCAGATTTTGAAGCATTGCTTGAAAATTCAATACGAGTAAAACGAAAGGAGTTACAACTAGTTTAAGTAGAACATATGATGAAAACAAGTTTTTATACACTATTTCCGGATGGCAGAGTCTGTTTGATTACTCCTGTAGTGTACATAGCCTTTCTTTGACCTTCTTAAATGCTGCTGCATCAATATAAGGCTCACTAGAATTAGGTATATAGAGGCAGAAAACAATTCAATTCCCACCGCTCGCTCGGTCATGACCGGCCGATCAAAATCTTCACTACTGACTCTGTCACCGGTGCCAATGGCTATGGAAGTTATTTATTTTCATTCTTAAATGCTGCTGCATCAAGATAAGGCTCACTAGAATTAGGTATATAGAGGCAGAAAACAATTCAATTCCCACCGCTCGCTCGGTCATGACCGGCCGATCAAAATCTTCACTACTGACTCTGTCACCGGTGCCAATGGCTATGGAAGTTATTTATTTTCATTCTTAAATGCTGCTGCATCAAGATAAGGCTCACTAGAATTAGGTATATAGAGGCAGAAAACAATTCAATTCCCACCGCTCGTTCGGACATGACCGACCGATCAAAAATTTCACTACTGACTCTGTCACCGGTGCCAATCGCTATGGAAGTGATTTATTTTCATTAAAAAATGTAATGCAGTACTTTTATTGCAGTGTCAAGCTCCATCGAGAGGATATGATAACCATCAGTAACCCGCGTATACTCCTACACACGACACGTTACCCGGTAAGGAACACATATTGTCTTAACGTCCACGAATATTCTTGTAATGACTGTTACAGCTCAAAGCAGTTCATAACTAAGCTTTACAAAACGTTTAACCATCTTACAGACCCTCGTGGATGTCTAGAATTGACCTCAACATATGGTGTATTTCTGTCATTTTTTCTACTCCGGGAAATTTTTTGCAAAATTTTCTCTTCGATTTTGTTTTTTTTAAACTATGTTGTACATGGGAATAATGTAAGACTTTCAGCATAGTTTCAGTTAATTTCACCAGAAACTTTTATTGCTATAAATGAATTTATTTGGGTTAAAACAGATGATAAAATCAGTATGGTGGATCTAATACTTTACCAATGTAGATGGAAAAGATATCAGATATTCCTTATGAAATTACCAACTAATAAACAAAGCACTTTGTTCAATTGGTATCTTAGCTTAGAAGCTAATATTGTTTGTTTAATGATATCATTATTTTAGTAGATAACTATTTTTCATGAGATAGATACCGATCAAATATAACAAAGAGTTATATTGTGAAATTATAAATATTTTTCTCCTCTTTTTAAACCCTATCCCATTCCAATCCTGCGTCTAGTTTCTTTTTTCATTATTTATAATCTACGTAATTTTCGTGAGGACGTAATATATATTTTCTTAATATTGTGTTTATCAGTACTTGTTACATACCATAAGGATCAGAAAGAGGTGCAGATTTTGAAGCATTGCTTGAAAATTCAATACGAGTAAAACGAAAGGAGTTACAACTAGTTTAAGTAGAACATATGATGAAAACAAGTTTTTATACACTATTTCCGGATGGCAGAGTCTGTTTGATTACTCCTGTAGTGTACATAGCCTTTCTTTGACCTTCTTAAATGCTGCTGCATCAATATAAGGCTCACTAGAATTAGGTATATAGAGGCAGAAAACAATTCAATTCCCACCGCTCGCTCGGTCATGACCGGCCGATCAAAATCTTCACTACTGACTCTGTCACCGGTGCCAATGGCTATGGAAGTTATTTATTTTCATTCTTAAATGCTGCTGCATCAAGATAAGGCTCACTAGAATTAGGTATATAGAGGCAGAAAACAATTCAATTCCCACCGCTCGCTCGGTCATGACCGGCCGATCAAAATCTTCACTACTGACTCTGTCACCGGTGCCAATGGCTATGGAAGTTATTTATTTTCATTCTTAAATGCTGCTGCATCAAGATAAGGCTCACTAGAATTAGGTATATAGAGGCAGAAAACAATTCAATTCCCACCGCTCGTTCGGACATGACCGACCGATCAAAATTTCACTACTGACTCTGTCACCGGTGCCAATCGCTATGGAAGTGATTTATTTTCATTAAAAAATGTAATGCAGTACTTTTATTGCAGTGTCAAGCTCCATCGAGAGGATATGATAACCATCAGTAACCCGCGTATACTCCTACACACGACACGTTACCCGGTAAGGAACACATATTGTCTTAACGTCCACGAATATTCTTGTAATGACTGTTACAGCTCAAAGCAGTTCATAACTAAGCTTTACAAAACGTTTAACCATCTTACAGACCCTCGTGGATGTCTAGAATTGACCTCAACATATGGTGTATTTCTGTCATTTTTTCTACTCCGGGAAATTTTTTGCAAAATTTTCTCTTCGATTTTGTTTTTTTTAAACTATGTTGTACATGGGAATAATGTAAGACTTTCAGCATAGTTTCAGTTAATTTCACCAGAAACTTTTATTGCTATAAATGAATTTATTTGGGTTAAAACAGATGATAAAATCAGTATGGTGGATCTAATACTTTACCAATGTAGATGGAAAAGATATCAGATATTCCTTATGAAATTACCAACTAATAAACAAAGCACTTTGTTCAATTGGTATCTTAGCTTAGAAGCTAATATTGTTTGTTTAATGATATCATTATTTTAGTAGATAACTATTTTTCATGAGATAG
>JAPQNM010000036.1:710128-715128 GCA_029783475.1 Metacarcinus magister
ATATTTCCTTTCCCTTTGTCCTTGAAAATATCCTCATCTGATTTTCTTTCATAAATATTGGTCCTAAATTTCCTGCTGGCAATATGTTGGAGTGATGGATGGGCGGGGTGGGCGGGTTGGTGGGCGGGGTGGGTGGGGAGAAGCCTTCTTACTATTCTATCCTTTATTAATACATGTGAAGATCGATTGAATAAAGTGGTATCAAACATTCTCTCTCTCTCTCTCTCTCTCTCTCTCTCTCTCTCTCTCTCTCTCTCTCTCTCTCTCTCTCTCTCTCTCTCTCTCTCTCTCTCTCTCTCTCTCTCTCTCTCTCTCTCAGACACAGTGAGCCAAGAGGAGCCAGTCACGTCTTTGCCTCTCGAACCTTAGCACCCTATTGGCTCCTGATGAGAGGGGGAAGGGGGGCACGTGACCTTGATAGGGGGGGGGAGGGAGGAGGGAAGGAGGAAAGAAAGGAAGGAGGGGGAGATGTATTTTTTTGTCATTACCGCGAGAAAGAGAGAGAGAGAGAGAGAGAGAGAGAGAGAGCACACACACACACACACACACACACACACCACACACACACCACACTCCTTCCCCCTTTCCCCCTCAAGATGTACACAAAGGGACAGTAAGTACATCCCTTTTCAATCCTAACTTCCCCTTTCACCTCCCTGCACCCCTTATCATTTCCCCTCAAATACTAGCAAGGGGTTAATACTATACACTTAACCTGCTACACTTTCCCCTCTCTCAATCCCCTCGTAAGGCCACGTAGAGGGTTGAATGAGTGTGTTTCCAGTCTCTCTTCCCCTCTTTATCTATTCTTTACCCTCTTCCATTCCTTCACTACTTTTTTCCTCTACCTCTTCAGACATCTCTCTTACCTTTCATATTCTTTCCTCACTCTTTTTTTTTCTATTTTTCCCTCTTTTAGTGCTTTTCATCTCCTCTCACTTTCTTCATCTCCATCCGTCTCTCTTTCTTTTCTCTCAATCCTTCTCTCTAACTCTTCAATCCTACTCTCTCCTTCATCCTCTTCTGTGCCTTCTTCTCTCCTCTCTTCTTCTTGTTGTTGTTCTTCTTCAGCTCTGCACTAAGGTTACTAGGGCAGGTAGGGAGGTAAGAGGCTTTTCTCCCTTCCACCCTTACGGTTACAAAACTCTCGAGGAAGGGAAAGAAGGAGGGGAAAGAAAGGGAGGGTAAAGGGAAGGAAAGGGGAAAGGTTATGTTGAGTCTTGTAGATTTTTTTCTCTCTCTTTTTCTCTCTTCGTCTCTCTCTTATTCCCTCTCCTTGCTTGTTCTTTCTTTCAATTCTCCTTCCATTCTCTCTTTATTTGTTTCCTTCTCCCTTTCTCTCTTCTGTCATCACGTCGTTACCCTTGTGTCTTCTCCTTCATCTCTTCCTCCTCCTCCTCCTCCTCCTCCTCCTCCTCCTCCTCCTCCTCCTCCTCCTCTTGCTCTTCCTTCGTTATCTTATGTCTTTTCTTAACTTTTTTGACCTCGTGGCCTTATTAATCTCTCTCTCTCTCTCTCTCTCTCTCTCTCTCTCTCTCTCTCTCTCTCTCTCTCTCTCTCTCTCTCTCTCTCTCTCTCTCTCTCTCTCACTCTCACTCTAATTATTTCTTTCATTTCCCTTGCCTATCATTTATTCTCGTCTGCCACTATTCCCTCTATTTATCAAGGTTTTTTTCCCCTCATTTTTTATTCCCTGAAAGTAAATTAAAGGAAGGGGAAAAAAGGTCACCCCATTCAACACTTTATATGGGAAAGAAAGTGACAGAGGGGAAAAAAGTAGGTAATCGTGGGAAAGGTCCGTTTTCCTATGTACTTTCCTCCCTTTTTTTTCCCCTCGAATTATGAGTTTTTTCCTTTCTTTTTTTTCCACTTTGTATTGTGTTTGGTTTGGAGAAGGAAGGAAGGAAGGAAGGAGGGAGGGAAGAAAGGGAACTAACAAGAGATAAAAGAGAGATAGAGAGAGATAGGGAAGTCTAGGTGTGTTGAGAGAGAGAGAGAGAGAGAGAGAGAGAGAGAGAGAGAGAGAGACAGAGAGAGAGAGAGAGAGAGAGAGAGAGAGAGAGAGAGAGGCCATGTAAAGTATTAGTTTGTCGATGAAAAAGTGCGTCTTTTAACCAATGAAAAACACGCTTGTTGGGCACACAGACAAGCAGGAAGGAGGAAAAAAAGAGAAGAGAGAAAAAATGAAAATTGTGTCAAAGAATAGATAGAGAAGAATTTGATGAAAAATAGATCGATGATTTATAAAGAAAAAGGCATAGGGGAAGAGGAGGATAAACAAGGAAGTAGGAAACAAAAAGAGAAGAGAAGTTGATAGAAGAAAAAACAAAAGGAAAAAAGGAAAATAAAAAGTGTATAAGAAGAGAATGTTGGAAGAGGAGGAGGAGGAGGAGGAGGAGGAGAAGGAGGAGGAGGAGAAGGAGGAGAACATGCCCCGCGGGAGAGACAAGATTGAGGGGAAGGACAACAAAGAGAGAGAGAGAGAGAGAGAGAGAGAGAGAGAGAGAGAGAGAGGGAAAAGGTAAAGAAGTGAATATGAAAGAACACGATAAAGAGAAGGAATAAAAGAAAGAAAGAATATGAAAAAAATACAATAAATAAAACAGAAGAAAGGAAAGAAAGAGGGAAATAAGAGGAATATAAATAAAGAGGAACTAGTGAAAAGAAGAATAAGAAGGAATATTGGATAAAGAGAAAATAAAGAGAAAAACAAAAGTAAACGAATAAGAGGCAAAGAAAGAGGAGGAAAGAAAGAGATAATGAGAAAGGAAAGGAAATAATGAAGAGGAACAAGAAGGGAAAAACAAGAAGACGTGGAGGAAAGGAAGATAAGATTGATTTCAGGAAACGAGCGTATATTTAATGAGAGAGAGAGAGAGAGAGAGAGAGAGAGAGAGAGAGAGAGAGAATAAGATGAAAAATGAAAATAAAAATCTGCAAATTAATAAAATAAATAAACAAATGAATAACAAACAATATTAATTTATAAACCAAAAATTTCAACAGAAGAAAATCATATAAAAACCTCCTCCTCCTCCTCCTCCTCCTCCTCCTCCTCCTCCTCCTCCTCCTCCTCCTCCTCCTCCTCTTGTCTCTCTTCCTTCTCTGCGGAAAAGAAAATGGGAAATTAACACGGTTCTCGGAAGAAAATGGAGACTGGGTCTATACTTTGGCTAAAAAAACTGCAAAAATAATGAAGCTGAGGCTGTTATGAAGGGCGGGAAGGAAGGGAGGGAAGGGACGTGGCTTAGTAGTAGTAGTAGTAGTAGTAGTAGTAGCAGTAGTAGTAGTAGTAGTAGTGGTGGTGGTGGTGGTAGTATTTTCCACTTGTAAATCCTCAAAATACGTGTTTGAGTACATTAACCATTTTTACCACTAATTGAAAAGTATTTGGTGAAAGGATTTGGAAAAGTTTATGATCTGGGAATAAAAACTTTCCCTGCCTCTTTAAGGTCGCGCGTAACATTTCCACACCACCCGGGGAGGAGTTTTTAGTTCCCTTGAAGGATATTTATGACCACACTAGAATACTTTTACAACTGGAGGAAGAAGAAGGGATAAAAAAAAAAATCAGAGTGGCTAGAATTTTTCAAGAACTTAGGACTCTCTTGTATCTTTCCCAACAGTTACATATTCACAGCACCTCTGGAAGTTTATTTGACTGCTGGAAATGCATGAGATCGCTGGAAAACTATGAAACTACTGGAAAAGAATATTTGTTTTTTATCATATTCAATGGAAATTTAAATCCACCACAGCTAGACACGTTTATACCTGCATAACAACACTGGACACCTTGTTGGAACTACCACTAACCTTTTAAATTCGTCTGGAAACCTTTTGAAACCACCTGGAAGACTCTGAACCACCTGGAAACCTATCAAACCAGCTGGAAATCTTTTTGGACAACGTGGAAACCTTTTGAAACCACCTGGAAGTCTCTTTGAACCACCTGGAAACCTTTTAAAACGATCTGAAACCTTTTAAAACTTCTGGAAACCTCTTAAACGACCTGGAAACCTCTTAAACTCAATGCAAACCTCTTAAACTCAATGCAAACCTCTTGAATGGTCTTGAAATCTTTTAAACACACTGGAAAAACTACCTGGAAATCTTTTTAAAACGCTCACCACCAATTTGAAACATATACAATTCTGTTCAACACTTCCAGGACATCCTTACAAGGCCAAGGGTGGAAGGGGGGTGAGGGGTCTGGAACGCATGGAAACTGTGGGTGTGCCTGGAATCCCCTCCTCCTTTAGAAATCTTTGTGTCGCCTACGTGAGCCTCATCGCACCTGTGGAAGTGTCTCTGTACCTCTGGAAACCTATCTCTTGCTCTCTCTCTCTCTCTCTCTCTCTCTCTCTCTCTCTCTCTCTCTCTCTCTCTCTCTCTCTCTCTCTCTCTCTCTCTCTCTCTCACTTAGTCTGTTTTCATGCTTGTTTGTTCCTCTCCATTCTCTTTCTCTCCCTTGTTTCTATCTCCTTCCTCCTTCCTCCCTTCTCCTTCTCTTCCTCCTTTTCCTCTTACTCCTCTTTATCTTCTCCTACTCCTCTTCACTCTCGTCCAGTTTCCTTTCCTGCCTCACTCTCCTCCTCGTCCTCCTCCTCCTCCTCCTCCTCCTCCTCCTCCTCCTCCTCCTCTTCTCCTTGAATGGGGAAGGTAAAGCAAGAGACGTTTGCATAAAGAGGAATGATAGCAATAAGTGCTTTTGCTAGACAGGGAATTACACTGGAGGAAGAGGAGGAGGAAGGGGGGGGGGGAAGAGGAAGAAGAAGAAGAAGAGGAGGAGAAGGAGGAATGAAAAGGAAAACGAGGGAAATATAGCGGAATCGAGAGAATAAGAGGAGGTAGTTAATGAGAAAGAAATAGAAAGTGGATAAAAATATGTAAAGAGACATGTTAGTGGTGGTGGTTGAGGAGGAGAAATAAAAGGAAATATAGAAAATAGTGAAGGAGAGAATAGAAGAGGAGGAATTAGAGGAACAGAAGGAGGAATA
>JAPQNM010000036.1:720128-725128 GCA_029783475.1 Metacarcinus magister
CTCTCTCTCTCTCTCTCTCTCTCTCTCAATGAACTCTTTACCAATATAACTTTATTTAGTGTTTTCATTCTTATTCTTAGTGAGTTTTATAAAGACTGTTTACTTCTATATCATCATCATCATCATCATCATCATCATTTTCCTTAATCATCGTATACATATTTACTTAGTACCATAATTACTTTTCACTCATGTTACCTTTTGTGTAATTTTTCAAAGGAACGGTTTTTTTCCTCCCCCCCCTCTCTCTCTCTCTCTCTCTCTCTCCCTCTCTCTCTCTCTCTCTCCTTTCTATATATACAGTACACAGAGAGACTTCAACTTTCCCGCGCTTTCTTAGCAACGTTTTTCCCTCCTGTTTACTCCCCATCGTTGCGTCCGTGTGAGTCAAGGGACGTTTTCAGCGGGAGAAGAAGAGCCGCCTTATGTTCACTCTAATATATTACCCCAAAAAGAAATAAAAATAAAAATAAAAATAAATAAATAAATATATAAAAAGAAACTAAGGATACATTGCCCTGAAAGACGTTAAGGTCCAGTAAAAAAAAAATACAATACAGAGAAAAGATATATTTAGACATGAAGAAAAAAAGAAAGAAAAAAAAAGAAAACAAGGGTATGCTTTTGAGAGAGAGAGAGAGAGAGAGAGAGAGAGAGAGAGAGAGAGAGAGAGAGAGAGAGAGAGAGAGACACGCACGTAGAAACACTAAAGCAGATCTCGAAAGCTGAAGACAAATATAGTGCAATTAAGGTGTGTGTGTGTGTGTGTGTGGAAGAGGAGATAAGAGGGTCTGGTTGTGTAAGAGGAGGAGGAGGAGGAGGAGGAAGAAGAAGAAGAAGAAGGGAGAGGGCAAGATGCAGCCATTTCATAATAATCAACAAGAGGCTTAAAAGATTTACACACACACACACACACACACACACACACACACACACACACACACACCACACACTAACCTGACCTTTTTTCCCATCACTTGTACAAACAAACAAACAAACAAACACAAACACAGCTTAAAACAGACAAACAAATCAAGTTAAAACATTCTCTTCCCCCTTTCTATTTCTCTCCCTTTTATCTCTTTTTCCCTTTCTCCTCCCTTTATATAGTACACTGGCATGGTCTCCTACCTCTCTTGTCTCCTTCATCACCTCCTTCACCTACTCCTTTCACCTCCTCCTCCTCTTCCTCCTCCTCTTCCTCCTCCTCCTCCTCCTCCTCCTCCTCCCACCTTCCTTACCTCCTTCATCACCTCCTTCACCTACTCCTTCCCTTTACTCATTTCTCTTCACCTTTTACGTCTATCTCAATTCACTTTATTTTCTCTCCCTTCCTCGCCCGACCTTTATATACATACAGATATTACTTTTTTATTTTTATTTCCCACTTTTTTTTTTTAGAATCCTACTTTTTTCATTTTTCTTCCTTCTCTGTTTTTTTGGTTTTTTTTTCTCTCTCAAATCTCGCTCTGCCTCACCTTATTAATTCACTGTTCTAACCTGTTCTTATTAATTATATATATGCTTTTTTATTTGACTTTGTTCACTGTTTTCTGTGATTCTATATTTTATTTTTTCATTATCTTGTGTTATTCATGATTTTTTGTTTTGTTAACTTTGGGTTCAGATATTTCTCTTTTTATATTTGTTTGATTCAATTTTTCTTTCATTTATTTTTACTGACTGTCATATTCACATACTAATTAATTAATGATAACAATGACCTAAATGTTGCTCTTACCTGTCTTGCTATTTAGACTTTCTTAATTACAGGTAAAAGTAACTAATTAAAGGTGAACGATAGATGTTGGCAAGGTGTGTGTGTGTGTGTGTGTGTGTGTGTGTGTGTGTGTGTGTGTGTGTGTGTGCGTGTGTGTGTGTGTGTGTTCACTCCTCGATCAAGTATGCCATCTCGTTTACACATTCAAAACGATATTGTGTTAGGTTTTACGTAAGGATTTAGACACACACACACACACACACACACACACAATAATTTCACACTTTGAACTCCCTCTATTTACCTTTCCATGTGTTTACTTTCTACTCTACCTGTACGAGTGGTGTGTTGTTGGTTTTTTTTGCTTTGTTTTTTAACTTTGATTCTCCAACGCTGCAGAATTTCACTCCGTCAACACGTCATTAATGGTTAGGTTGAAATAGTTTGAAATTTGTTTAACACTTGCCTGTTTTTTTTTATAATTCATTCTCGTAAGTGTAATATGTGGGAATACAGGTCAGGTCAGGTCAGGTCAGGTCAGCCGTGTGAGAAATGTCAGTTTGATATTATTATTATTATTATTATTATTTTATATATACATGTTTTTTTATTTTTTTCTCATTTGTTTCATATAATTGATTTTTTTTATGTCCCTGCCAGACGCGTGACATTATGTATTGTACGAGTATTAATTAACAATGCAGACAGACTGTTAACGAAGAAATTACCATGTGTATTAATTATGTGTTGGTCGTATTATTTTTATTTTTCATTTTATTTATTTATGTAACTATTATTATTATTATTTATATTTTTTTTTTAACTCAGGCAGGCATGTTAACAGTGAAGTGAGCAGTACATTTTCCATTGAAGTGTTAATAGTGTTGATGAAGTGATATACACGTGTTATCTTGAAGCATTGTTTTCACACCACTCACTATACATTATAATATTCCTGACAAGTTATTTTTTAAGTAAAGTACTTTTCTTTGCCCCATTAAGCTTGGAAGGTCATACACACACTAACAGACTCAACCTCACTGTTTTCAGACTAATGCTATTTTTACCGCTCTTAGCCCCGCCGAGTGAGTGCAATCCTCTTAACGTAGACAGAGCCGTGGTGTTGGGTCAGTCCCGGCAAGGCAGAGGCGGAGGACGTTTGGGCTGCCTTATGTTGGGTGTTAGTGCAGGGATGAGGTGAAGAAAGATGCTCAGGTTAGGGTTAAGTTAGGTTAGGTTATGGTAGAGGTCAAGGGAGGTCAGGATGGAGAGAGGTCCTTCACCTGCTCCTACACCCCCCCCCCTCGTAGTTTTGTACCAGACCACCACATACAGTCCATTCCCCTTCCCTCTCCCCATGTTCACTTCCACTTCCTTTCACTGAGGGGAGGCACAAAGTTTGGGGTTGGGTGTATATATGTGTGTAGGTAGTGAGGGTAGATGTATGAGGCAGCAGCTGTGTGTGTGTGTGTGTGTGTTTTTTTTTCAACGTTGAGTCACCTGTCTTTATGGTAGAAGATGTTTTTGTTCACCTGTGTTCATCATGAGTCTCTATTCTCGTGTCCTTTGAAGTGGCACGAAGAGTCAACTTTTGTGTCGTGCCTGACCAGTTATCTTGAGTGTACGGTGTTTTCATGGCGTGTGTCCACCTCTTACACACACACACACACACACACACACACACACACACACACACACACACACACACACACACACACACACACACACACACACACACACACACACACACCGTCTCTATCGTCCTTAAACTTGCACTCCCAGACTCTCCCCTTCTCATGACCTAAAGTTGAAGCGTTGTGATCACTTCATCGATGACTACCTTGGGTTTTATTACTTCTAAATTGTCTATCATATTCCTTGGTCCACGTGCTTATCATGTAGAATAAAGTTGTTTAATTTCTAGTGGTAAGTCGTATTAGTATTAACTTTTTCATGCATTTATTTAGCTCTGTAGCATCTCAGACCTTATCTCAATGCAGTATCCTCTTCGTGGCACATAATATAGTGTAGGAAACCACATAGAGTAGCCTGCACCAAGGGAAATAGACAAACAGCATGATGTGTGTGTGTGTGTGTGTGTGTCTGTGTGTGTGTTCCTTTGGCGAGTGTAAAAGCAGTATGTCATTCGTCCCTTCGTCGCCTCGTTGTGCCTCGTCGTGCCTCGTCGTGCCAGCCTTGCCTACGCTGTTCAAAGGCGACACCGATGAAGACAAGTGACCGATTTCACACTCCCTGTTGTTGGATCCGTCAGGAGGCGCGCGTCGAGGCCTTTCCCGTCTCGTTATGTCTCTCTACCTCTCCCTCACTCCCTCACTTGTCCCCCTCTACCCCCTCCCACTCTCCCTCCACCCAGATTGCTCTCTCACTCCGTCCCTCTCAATCCATCACCTCTCTTTACTTCACAAACGTCCTACTCCCGCTCCTTCGTTAATTTCTCCTCCCAATCTCCTACCTCACTCCCCTGCACCAGACCAGACCTTCCTGCTGCCTTCACCTCCCTCACACTATTGATTTTGAAGCTTCGAAACTGATATGAATCCCTCTGAATCAATGTTCGATAACCTACTACTACTACTATTACTACTGCAAAAAATAGTCATCATACCAACTAAAATGATTGACAAATGTATATATTTTTATCATCGCCTGCATCCGTATCCTCACGAACGAATCTCTACACTTGCAAGGCACGCATCATCATCATCATCATCATCAACACGGGTACAAAGGGATGGCGGATGCTAAGCTCAGTCCCATTAGCGCGAGAGAAGCATTAGTAAGGGAAGGTCTTGTAACTTGTAATAGTTATCATCACAAGGTATCCATTACAATATATCCCATTAATACACTCGTCTCCCCTGACTCACGCTTGTTCGTATCATGTCAGCTGAGATAACAACTTCCAGTCATATATTAGTACTCTTGATTCTCCTGAACACAAGCTGGTCTCGTGTTAGATCCATTAAACACTATGGATCTAGATGACAAAACTAATATAATTGCAAGCTAAAGAGGCAGAAAAAACCTCATGGTATCTCAAGTATATCATAAATGGTGGCAGCGTTGGGATTACTATGAGATCAATGCTTGTCCCTTACACTGCATGCACGTTTAATGATGACCTACCTAAGCTTGCCTAAACCTCTATAATAACGATAACAATACTAATACATCACATCAGTAACTCATGCACACTCCAAAACTGATATAACACACATTTAAAAACCAGAAACAACCTTACTAAATTTTGTCTTCTAAA
>JAPQNM010000036.1:727628-730128 GCA_029783475.1 Metacarcinus magister
CTCCCCTTCTCTTCCCTTTCATTCTCTCCTCCCCTTTCCACTCTACTTCACACTCCCCTTTGTGACCCTCTTCTTTCCCTTCTTCCCCTCCTTTCTCTTTTATCTTATATCCCCTTTCTCTACACTTTTTTACCTTGCTCCTCTTCCTCTTCCTCCTTCCCTTATGTTTATACCTCCATGACTTGCTCCTCTTTTTCCTCCTCCTCCTCTTCCTCTTTTTCCTCCTCCTCCTCCTCTTCCTCTATTCTTTCTCTTCTTCTCCTTTCATGTTCTCCTTCCTCCTTACCAAGTCCTCAATTCGCCCACGGCCACCACCTCCTCTTCCTCTTCCTCTTCCTCCTCTTCCTCCTCCTCCTGTGAGTTGGTATCTTAGCACCCAACGTTCCTTTGACATTATTTACACCACCGACTCACTCTCCTCCTCCTCCTCCTCCTCCTCCTCCTACACACCTACACGCGGCAGAACTCATCGCTATGCTACTTCCTCCTCTTCCTCCTCCTCCTCCTCCTCCTCCTTCTCCTCCTCCTCCATTACAACAGGCGGTGCATTCTCCCTCATTTTAGTCGCCACAAGTTTGCCAAGGCGCTATCAACTTATCCTGACGAAGGGGCTGAAGGAGGGCTGCTTCAGGGGCTTGGATAGGACTTCAGCTGTGAGGGGAAGAGAGGGGAGGAGGAGGAGGAAAACGGGGGTAAAAATAGGAGGGAAAAAAAGGGGAATGGGTGAGTTTGTTGATGTAAAGAGGAGGGAAAGGGAGAAAGAAGAGGGGAAAAAAAGTAAAGATTGAGAGGTAGTGAAGGGAAGGAAAATGAAAGGGAGAGAGAGAGAGAGAGAGAGAACTAGTAAACTCTCTCTCTCTCTCTCTCTCTCTCTCTCTCTCTCTCTCTCTCTCTCTCTCTCTCTCTCTCTCTCTCTCTCTCTCTCTCTCTCTCTCTCTCTTTTCTCTCTCACTTCATATCAATTATTGTCATACGTTATCACTGTAGCCCCTCTCACCCTCCTCCTCCTCCTCCTCCTCCTCCTCCTCCTCCTCCTCCTCCTCCTCCTCCTCCTCCTCCTCCTCCGTCACAACAATTTATCTTTCTTTCCTTCCCTTCCCTTCTTTTCTCCATACCATAACCCATAACTCCCTTTACTCCCCCTTACCTCCTCCTCCCTCTCTCCTCCTTTCCTCCTCCCTCCTCCCTCCCTTCGTCTCTCCATGACAGACAAAACTTTTTAGTAGATAGACAGCGGCTGCTAGAAAGGAAAGAGTTATGTCTAGTCATAAGGAGGAGGAGGAGTACAAAGGAAGAACAGACAGCAACAGTCTTACTGGACCTAACGAGGCTGTCCGTTTACCTACACTACTACTATAATAACTACTTGATAGAGACAAAAAAGGATAGCAAAGTGGAAGGCTCCTCCCCACCCACCCCTCTAAAGCTAGCTAGAAGAGGAAGTGATAACATATAATATAGACAAACTATCATAGAATTTGTATAGGAAAGTGAGACAACAATTAGAAGGGTAATCACTATACAATTTTGTTATAAATGACCAGCATCACCTAATTAAGTTAAATGATGGTGACTTAATTATGACTATTAGGAAAGCAAGGAAATAGAGTTCAATGTCATGTATAGTAATTAGGAAACTGTGTCGGTTGAGAGAGAGAGAGAGAGAGAGAGAGAGAGAGAGAGAGAGAGAGAGAGAGAGAGAGAGAGTACGTGCGTCACAGACAGATATGAGGGTTTTCAGTGTACCTGTAACTTAAATTTAATGAAGGGTTACAGCCTGTATTGTGTCCTCCTCTTCCTCCTCTTCTTCCTCCTCCTCCTCCTCCTCCTCCTCCTCCCCTCCTCCTCCTCCTCCTCCTCCTCCTCTCCTCCTCCTCCTCTGTTTCTCTCTGTAAGTCTGTTCCGCTCCGCTTTAAAGGGATTTGTGTCTTTGTGTGTGTGTGTGTGTGTCTTTGTGTGTGTGTGTGTGTGTGTGTGTGTGTGTGTGTGTGTGTGTGTTTGGTTACCCTGTATGTTCAATTCGTTTTATTTTCATGTTTTTTTTTTTATTATTTGGTCTTATTTTATTCCTTTCCTTCGTGTTCTACTTCTTCTTTTTTTCTCTTTTTATTTTATTTCTTAGTTTTATTGATATTCATTTTTTTATATATTTTTTTATCTTGCTTTTCTTTCGTTTATTTCTTGTTCCTTTCTGTTACTTTTCTTGTCTTTATTATTATTATTATTATTATTATTATTATTATTTATTGGTTTTATTTATTGTTATCATCTTCCTCTTCCTTTCCATCGTCTTTCTTCCTCATTCCCTACCTTTCTCTCCTCTTTCTCCTCCTCCTCCTCCTCCTCATCATCATCGTCATCGTCATCATCATCATCATCATCATCATCATCATCATCATCATCATCATCGTCATCATCATTGTCATTATTGTTACCCTGTTGCTCTCATCGGAAAAGTTGTCCTGTTAACGAAATTGAAGAAGTTATAGTAAAGGACCAA
>JAPQNM010000036.1:735128-752628 GCA_029783475.1 Metacarcinus magister
AGGAGGAAGAGGAAGAGAGATAGTATGCTGAGGGGAATAAAGGGGAAATTTTTCTAACCAATTTACTTGACATGGAAGAGAGAAGTTTTTGACCCAACTAACGTGTGTGTGTGTGTGTGTGTGTGTGTGTGTGTGTGTGTGGGTGGATGGTTTCTGATTGGCTCTTAGTGATTCCCCTCTCCACCAATCACAGCTCTTGTTCTTTATAACCTTTGATCTTATTTCTAAAAAAGGTCAACCACACTAACTTTAATAATAATAATAATAATAATAATAATAACAGGTATTTTTTCTCAATATTTTTCATTTTTCTTTTTTTTTGTTGTATTCTTTATCTTTTAACTTTTTACTTCGTTCATTAATTCTTGTGTCCCCTTCCCTTACCTTCCCTTCCCTTCCCTTCCCTTCCCTTCCCTTCCCTTCCCTTTCCTTCCCTTCCCTTCCCTTCCCTTCATAACCTCCCCTTACTTACTACAACTTACCATCACTTCCCTTCCTTTTGTACTCCTCTCTTCTTTCATTTTCCTTCCCTCCTTTCTCTCTCCCCCTTCCCCTCACCCCTCCCTTCTCTGCCCTCTCTTCAGTGTGTTGCAATGATGGCTGGAGGCTCTGCTTCAGACCGGCCAAGTTATGTAGCTTCAAGTTTTGATTGGGAAATATCGTTCTGTGTGTGTGTGTGTGTGTGTGTGTGTGTGTGTGTGTGTGTGTGTGTGTGTCCCTTTCAAATCGTTACTAGAGAGAAGAAGGAAGAGAGAGAGAGAGAGAGAGAGAGAGAGAGAGAGAGAGAGAGAGAGAGAGAGAGAGAGAGAGGTGATCAGGGTGTAATTAAAGCTGTTTCCTTAAGTGGTTGTCAACTGCACCTCTTGTCGGGTGTCTGCATTAGACAGGCTGTGAAGGCAGTGGGTAGGGTGTTTTTTACTCTCTCTCTCTCTCTCTCTCTCTCTCTCTCTCTCTCTCTCTCTCTCTCTCTCTCTCTCTCTCTCTCTCTCTCTCTCTCTCTCTCTCTCTTCTTTCTTCTCTTCCTCTTCTTCCATTTCTTCGTCCACTATATATATTTTTTTCTAATTCTTCTTCTCCCCGTTTCAGTTTCGTTCTATTTTGTACCAGATTAATTGATTTTCGTTACAGAATTAATGGGTTTTCGTAATTAACT
Organism: Metacarcinus magister; assembly: GCA_029783475.1. Classification (NCBI taxonomy): domain Eukaryota; kingdom Metazoa; phylum Arthropoda; class Malacostraca; order Decapoda; family Cancridae; genus Metacarcinus; species Metacarcinus magister. The sequence goes on from JAPQNM010000036.1 coordinate 736,282, forward strand.
TTATCAGAATATACGTAAGAATTATTAAGAGTACCACCAAAATCATTTCCCGTTTGGTTTTAGTAAGGAAATGATGCCGCCAAACTATTGTATTCCATTATTTAATTATTGTTGGCTGAAAAGATATTTGCAATACTAGTAAACATTTTTTTTTAATATATTTTTTTTACCATACAAGAATTATTTAAAATCTTATGTAACCATTTTTTATTCTTTTATTTTTTTATCTTGATGTGACAATAATCAGTTTGTAATAAATTAATTGCCTCACCTGGACTTAATTACACATACAATACAAATCACTTTACCTTTTATGTGAGAAATTAGTACGAGAAAAAATCATTTACCTGCATAACACTATCACTACAAATGAATACCTTTACCTGTTAATAAAGTTACCTGTAATACTGCATCACTACTAATTAATACCTTTACCTGTGATGGCAGATTAACTAACAGGATTGTGAGTTACCTGTCCAATCAATGAATTCCCTTACTTTTCATACCACTATCAGAATTAACTTGACCTTGAAACTACTAATCTCTCTCTCTCTCTCTCTCTCTCTCTCTCTCTCTCTCTCTCTCTCTCTCTCTCTCTCTCTCTCTCTCTCTCTCTCTCTCTCTCTCTCTCTCTCTCTTTCTGTATAATGAAATTGGTGCCATGTTGAGTTAGATTGACAGGTGTTGTTCAGGTAAATTAATGAGTAAGTACACCTGTAGGGTAATTAACTCACCTTGAAGAAAAATTAGTTAGAAAATAAGTAAAAAAGACTGTTCCAGGTAGTTAGATCAGTTTGGTAATTAAATAGGTAGGTCAATTATTTAGTTATTTACTCAGTTCATTAAGTCAGTCGATCAGTTCTTCAATTATTCAGTCAATTTCCTTCAGTCAGTCAGTCAATCAGTCACATTTTTCCTACAACAACACATTTTTTTTCATTCTGGTTTCTCTTCTCTCATTTTTCCTTCTATATTTCCTTCCTTTTTTTTCCCCTCTTCCCCTTCCTCCCTCTTCCCCTTTTTACTACACATTTCATCCCCTTTCTATCCCTCCCCTTTATCGTTCTCTATTATCTCCTTTCCTTTCCCTCTCCTATCCCCTCTCTTCGTCATCTGTTTCTTTAATCCTTCCCTCTATATGCCTCTTATTCTCCCCTTTATCCCTTACTCCCCTTTCTCCCTTTCTCTCTCTCCCTCTCTCTCTCCCTCTCTCTCTCTCTCTACTCTCTCTCTCTTCTCTCTCTCCCTCTCTCTCTCCCTCTCTCTCTCTCTCTCCCTCTTCCTTAAGTGAATTTATACCATTTTGTATATTGTTGTTTTTCATCTCTCTCTCTCTCTCTCTCTCTCTCTCTCTCTCTCTCTCTCTCTCTCTCTCTCTCTCTCTCTCTCTCTCTCTCTCTCTCTCTCTCTCTCTCTCTCTCTTGTAATGCTATCTTATTTACCATCATGTTTTATGTCTTCTTCTTCCTCTTCCTCTTCCTCTTATCTTCCCCCTTGCCTCTTCCTCCTTTCCTTCCTCCTCTTCTTCTTGTGTCGTTGCTTTTCATATCTTTATCCTCGTCTATCCTTGTTCCACTTTTCGTTGAATTTTCTGCTTTTACTGTCTTCTTATGTTTTCTTTAATTTTCTCATATATTTTTTTTACTTGTATTTCTTCCTTCTTTGCTGTGTTCTCCTCCTCCTCCTCCCTCCTCCTCCCTCCTCCTCCTCCTCCTCCTCCTCCTCCTCCTCCTCCTCCTCCTTTGCAGCAAAAGAATATAGTTGACAAAAGTTTTTTCTTTCTATATCTGTTTTATTTCCATTTTTTACGAGTAACCGAAGGAGAGAATGTCAACACTGGTGTGTGTGTGTGTGTGTGTGTGTGTGTGTGTGTGTGTGTGTGTGTGTGTGTTCATGATTTAGTGAAGGACAGCAAGATAAGAATACATAGGAACACATAGGAAGAACAAACAACAACAGGCCTGCTGGCCCTTACGAGGCTGTTTGTGAGACTACACTATCTACTCTAGAGTGAAGGATACAGGATAGTAAGGGTGAAGGCTTCTCTCCCCACCCATGGCTGGCAGGGAAAGGAAGGCCAACCAAGACCAGACTGTCACTACCACTACTGCTACCACTACTTCCTGGCAAGCGATGTCAGGCCACTAGCGACGTCTTTTGAATCGACATTTCGTAAGTTAGGTACATCAGGATGAACTTACTCAAAGTTTGCTACGTTAACGGATAGTATTTTAGTTGTGGATTGGCTTCTAAAGTATTTGTCAAGTCTATTTTTGAACGTAGTAATTGTTTTACTGTCGACGACATTGGCGGGCAGGGAGTTCCAAACGTTCACGATCCGATTGAAAAAGAAGTGCTTGGCTTTGTTTGATGTGAATCTTTTACCAGTAATCTTAAAAGAATGATGTCTTCTTGTTATATTTGATCTATCAAAAGTAATGTAATCTTCTGTATTGATATTATTGAATCCTTTGATTATCTTGAACATTTCAATTAAATCCCCTCGCATCCTTCGTTTTTGTAGGCTGAATAAGTTTAGTTCTTTAAGTCTTTCTTCATAAGGTTTATTTTTCAGCCTTGGAATCATTTTTGTTATTCTTCGCTGGACTCATTCCAGTTTGCAATGTCCTTTCTGTAATATGGGGACCAAAACTGTACGCAATACTCAAGATGGGGTCGTACTAGTGAATTATGCAGTTTTAATATGACTTTTTCTGATTTATTTTCGAAAGTACGCCCAATAAAGCCGACCAATCTGTTAGCAGTTTTAACTACCTCTGAGCAATGTTGACTGGGTTTTAAATATTTGATATTGTGATTCCCAGATCTTTTTCCTTGTTTACTGTAGAAAATGGTTTACAATTCATTGAGTACTGAACGTGATCATTATTTCTTCCGATGTGTAGTACCTTGCATTTTTAACGTTAAATTTCATTTGCCATTTATTGGCCCAAGATGTTAGTCGATCTAGGTCTGATTGTAAGACTTCTCTGTCAATTGTCGTAGTTACTTTGCTGAGAATTTTCGTATCGTCAGCGAATTTCGATATTTTGCAAATGATCCCATCATCTATGTCATTAACATATATCATGAAAAAGACAGGACCAAGCACTGAACCTTGTGGTACGCCACTTTTTACGTTTAACCATTGAGAGGAGACACCGTTTAAGACTACTCTCTGCTTACGTTCAGAGAGCCAGTCCAGAAGCCAATTGTAAATGCTACCAGAGATACCGTGAGTCATTAGTTTATTAAGCAATCGTTGATGAGGTACTTTATCAAAGGCCTTTTGAAAATCCAGATATATGACATCTACTGCTCTGCTTTCATCGTACGCGTCAAAAACATTGTGGAAGAATTCTAATAAGTCAGTTAAACATGAACGTTTATTACGAAAACCATGCTGTGAGGGTTTTATTATATCGTTGTCTTCAAGGAATTTCACCACATTGTCACGAATAATTGTCTCCATTAATTTACATACAACTGATGTCAGACTGATTGGCCTATAATTTCCAGGTTGTGACTTGTCCCCCTTTTTGAAGATTGGTGTTACATTTGCACGTTTCCAATCTGATGGAACTTTAACATCTCTTAAGGATTTATTGAATAAGATTGTAAGCGGTTTACTGATCAGAGTCTGTTTGATTACTCCTGTAGTGTACATAGCCTTCCTTTGACCTTAAATGCTGCTGCATCAAGATAAAGCTCATTAGAATTAGGTATATAGAGGCAGAAAACAATTCAATTCCCACCGCTCGCTCGGTCATGACCGGCCGATCAAAATCTTCACTACTGACTCTGTCACCGGTGCCAATGGCTATGGAAGTTATTTATTTTCATTCTTAAATGCTGCTGCATCAAGATAAGGCTCACTAGAATTAGGTATATAGAGGCAGAAAACAATTCAATTCCCACCGCTCGCTCGGTCATGACCGGCCGATCAAAATCTTCACTACTGACTCTGTCACCGGTGCCAATGGCTATGGAAGTTATTTATTTTCATTCTTAAATGCTGCTGCATCAAGATAAGGCTCACTAGAATTAGGTATATAGAGGCAGAAAACAATTCAATTCCCACCGCTCGTTCGGACATGACCGACCGATCAAAATTTTCACTACTGACTCTGTCACCGGTGCCAATGGCTATGGAAGTGATTTATTTTCATTAAAAAATGTAATGCAGTACTTTTATTGCAGTGTCAAGCTCCATCGAGAGGATATGATAGCCATCAGTAACCCGCGTATACTCCTACACACGACACGTTACCCCGTAAGGAACACATATTGTCTTAACGTCCACGAATATTCTTGTAATGACTGTTACAGCTCAAAGCAGTTCATAACTAAGCTTTACGACACGTTTAACCATCTTACAGACCCTCGTGGATGTCTAGAATTGACCTCAACATATGGTGTATTTCTGTCATTTTTTCTACTCCGGGAAATTTTTTGCAAAATTTCCTCTTCGATTTAGTTTTTTTTAAACTATGTTGTACATGGGAATAATGTAAGACTTTCAGCATAGTTTCAGTTAATTTCACCAGAAACTTTTATTGCTATAAATGAATTTATTTGGGTTAAAACAGATGATAAAATCAGTATGGTGGATCTAATACTTTACCAATGTTGATGGAAAAGATATCAGATATTCCTTATGAAATTACCAACTAATAAACAAAGCACTTTGTTCAATTGGTATCTTAGCTTAGAAGCTAATATTGTTTGTTTAATGATATCATTATTTTAGTAGATAACTATTTTTCATGAGATAGATACCGATCAAATATAACAAAGAGTTATATTGTGAAATCATAAATATTTTTCTCCTCTTTTTAAACCCTATCCCATTCCAATCCTGCGTCTAGTTTCTTTTATCATTATATATAATCTACGTAATTTACGTGAGGACGTAATATATATTTTCTTAATATTGTGTTTATCAGTACTTGTTACATACAATAGGAATCAGAAAAAGGTGCAGATTTGAAGCATTGCTTGAAAATTCAATACGAGCAAAACGAAAGGAGTTACAATTAGTTTAAGTAGAACATATGATGAAAACAAGTTTTTATACACTATTTCAGGATGGCAGAGTCTGTTTGATTACTCCTGTAGTGTACATATCCTTTCTTTGACCTTTTTAAATGCTGCTGCATCAAGATAAGGCTCACTAGAATTAGGTATATAGAGGCAGAAAACAATTCAATTCCCACCGCTCGCTCGGTCATGACCGGCCGATCAAAATCTTCACTACTGACTCTGTCACCGGTGCCAATGGCTATGGAAGTTATTTATTTTCATTCTTAAATGCTGCTGCATCAAGATAAGGCTCACTAGAATTAGGTATATAGAGGCAGAAAACAATTCAATTCCCACCGCTCGCTAGGTCATGACCGGCCGATCAAAATCTTCACTACTGACTCTGTCACCGGTGCCAATGGCTATGGAAGTTATTTATTTTCATTCTTAAATGCTGCTGCATCAAGATAAGGCTCACTAGAATTAGGTATATAGAGGCAGAAAACAATTCAATTCCCACCGCTCGTTCGGACATGACCGACCGATCAAAATTTTCACTACTGACTCTGTCACCGGTGCCAATGGCTATGGAAGTGATTTATTTTCATTAAAAAATGTAATGCAGTACTTTTATTGCAGTGTCAAGCTCCATCGAGAGGATATGATAGCCATCAGTAACCCGCGTATACTCCTACACACGACACGTTACCCGGTAAGGAACACATATTGTCTTAACGTCCACGAATATTCTTGTAATGACTGTTACAGCTCAAAGCAGTTCATAACTAAGCTTTACGACACGTTTAACCATCTTACAGACCCTCGTGGATGTCTAGAATTGACCTCAACATATGGTGTATTTCTGTCATTTTTTCTACTCCGGGAAATTTTTTGCAAAATTTCCTCTTCGATTTTGTTTTTTTTAAACTATGTTGTACATGGGAATAATGTAAGACTTTCAGCATAGTTTCAGTTAATTTCACCAGAAACTTTTATTGCTATAAATGAATTTATTTGGGTTAAAACAGATGATAAAATCAGTATGGTGGATCTAATACTTTACCAATGTTGATGGAAAAGATATCAGATATTCCTTATGAAATTACCAACTAATAAACAAAGCACTTTGTTCAATTGGTATCTTAGCTTAGAAGCTAATATTGTTTGTTTAATGATATCATTATTTTAGTAGATAACTATTTTTCATGAGATAGATACCGATCAAATATAACAAAGAGTTATATTGTGAAATCATAAATATTTTTCTCCTCTTTTTAAACCCTATCCCATTCCAATCCTGCGTCTAGTTTCTTTTTCATTATTTATAATCTACGTAATTTACGTGAGGACGTAATATATATTTTCTTAATATTGTGTTTATCAGTACTTGTTACATACCATAAGGATCAGAAAGAGGTGCAGATTTTGAAGCATTGCTTGAAAATTCAATACGAGTAAAACGAAAGGAGTTACAACTAGTTTAAGTAGAACATATGATGAAAACAAGTTTTTATACACTATTTCAGGATGGCAGAGTCTGTTTGATTACTCCTGTAGTGTACATAGCCTTTCTTTGACCTTCTTAAATGCTGCTGCATCAAGATAAGGCTCACTAGAATTAGGTATATAGAGGCAGAAAACAATTCAATTCCCACCGCTCGCTCGGTCATGACCGGCCGATCAAAATCTTCACTACTGACTCTGTCACCGGTGCCAATGGCTATGGAAGTTATTTATTTTCATTCTTAAATGCTGCTGCATCAAGATAAGGCTCACTAGAATTAGGTATATAGAGGCAGAAAACAATTCAATTCCCACCGCTCGCTCGGTCATGACCGGCCGATCAAAATCTTCACTACTGACTCTGTCACCGGTGCCAATGGCTATGGAAGTGATTTATTTTCATTAAAAAATGTAATGCAGTACTTTTATTGCAGTGTCAAGCTCCATCGAGAGGATATGATAGCCATCAGTAACCCGCGTATACTCCTACACACGACACGTTACCCCGTAAGGAACACATATTGTCTTAACGTCCACGAATATTCTTGTAATGACTGTTACAGCTCAAAGCAGTTCATAACTAAGCCTTACGACACGTTTAACCATCTTACAGACCCTCGTGGATGTCTAGAATTGACCTCAACATATGGTGTATTTCTGTCATTTTTTCTACTCCGGGAAATTTTTTGCAAAATTTCCTCTTCGATTTTGTTTTTTTTAAACTATGTTGTACATGGGAATAATGTAAGACTTTCAGCATAGTTTCAGTTAATTTCACCAGAAACTTTTATTGCTATAAATTATTTATTTGGGTTAAAACAGATGATAAAATCAGTATGGTGGATCTAATACTTTACCAATGTTGATGGAAAAGATATCAGATATTCCTTATGAAATTACCAACTAATAAACAAAGCACTTTGTTCAATTGGTATCTTAGCTTAGAAGCTAATATTGTTTGTTTAATGATATCATTATTTTAGTAGATAACTATTTTTCATGAGATAGATACCGATCAAATATAACAAAGAGTTATATTGTGAAATCATAAATATTTTTCTCCTCTTTTTAAACCCTATCCCATTCCAATCCTGCGTCTAGTTTCTTTTTTCATTATTTATAATCTACGTAATTTACGTGAGGACGTAATATATATTTTCTTAATATTGTGTTTATCAGTACTTGTTACATACCATAAGGATCAGAAAGAGGTGCAGTTTTGGAGCATTGCTTGAAAATTCAATACGAGTAAAACGAAAGGAGTTACAACTAGTTTAAGTAGAACATATGATGAAAACAAGTTTTTATACACTATTTCAGGATGGCAGAGTCTGTTTGATTACTCCTGTAGTGTACATAGCCTTTCTTTGACCTTTTTAAATGCTGCTGCATCAAGATAAGGCTCACTAGAATTAGGTATATAGAGGCAGAAAACAATTCAATTCCCACCGCTCGCTCGGTCATGACCGGCCGATCAAAATCTTCACTACTGACTCTGTCACCGGTGCCAATGGCTATGGAAGTTATTTATTTTCATTCTTAAATGCTGCTGCATGAAGATAAGGCTCACTAGAATTAGGTATATAGAGGCAGAAAAACAATTCAATTCCCACCGCTCGCTCGGTCATGACCGGCCGATCAAAATCTTCACTACTGACTCTGTCACCGGTGCCAATGGCTATGGAAGTTATTTATTTTCATTCTTAAATGCTGCTGCATCAAGATAAGGCTCACTAGAATTAGGTATATAGAGGCAGAAAACAATTCAATTCCTACCGCTCGTTCGGACATGACCGACCGATCAAAATTTTCACTACTGACTCTGTCACCGGTGCCAATGGCTATGGAAGTGATTTATTTTCATTAAAAAATGTAATGCAGTACTTTTATTGCAGTGTCAAGCTCCATCGAGAGGATATGATAGCCATCAGTAACCTGCGTATACTCCTACACACGACACGTTACCCGGTAAGGAACACATATTGTCTTAACGTCCACGAATATTCTTGTAATGACTGTTACAGCTCAAAGCAGTTCATAACTAAGCTTTACGACACGTTTAACCATCTTACAGACCCTCGTGGATGTCTAGAATTGACCTCAACATATGGTGTATTTCTGTCATTTTTTCTACTCCGGGAAATTTTTTGCAAAATTTCCTCTTCGATTTAGTTTTTTTTAAACTATGTTGTACATGGGAATAATGTAAGACTTTCAGCATAGTTTCAGTTAATTTCACCAGTAACTTTTATTGCTATAAATGAATTTATTTGGGTTAAAACAGATGATAAAATCAGTATAGTGGATCTAATACTTTACCAATGTTGATGGAAAAGATATCAGATATTCCTTATGAAATTACCAACTAATAAACAAAGCACTTTGTTAAATTGGTATCTTAGCTTAGAAGCTAATATTGTTTGTTTAATGATATCATTATTTTAGTAGATAACTATTTTTCATGAGATAGATACCGATCAAATATAACAAAGAGTTATATTGTGAAATTATAAATATTTTTCTCCTCTTTTTAAACCCTATCCCATTCCAATCCTGCGTCTAGTTTCTTTTTTCATTATTTATAATCTACGTAATTTACGTGAGGACGTAATATATATTTTCTTAATATTGTTTTTATCAGTACTTGTTACATACCATAGGATCAGAAAAAGGTGCAGATTTTGAAGCATTGCTTGAAAATTCAATACGAGTAAAACGAAAGGAGTTACAACTAGTTTAAGTAGAACATATGATGAAAACAAGTTTTTATACACTATTTCAGGATGGCAGAGTCTGTTTGATTACTCCTGTAGTGTACATATCCTCTCTTTGACCTTCTTAAATGCTGCTGCATCAAGATAAGGCTCACTAGAATTAGGTATATAGAGGCAGAAAACAATTCAATTCCCACCGCTCGCTCGGTCATGACCGGCCGATCAAAATCTTCACTACTGACTCTGTCACCGGTGCCAATGGCTATGGAAGTTATTTATTTTCATTCTTAAATGCTGCTGCATCAAGATAAGGCTCACTAGAATTAGGTATATAGAGGCAGAAAACAATTCAATTCCTACCGCTCGTTCGGACATGACCGACCGATCAAAATTTTCACTACTGACTCTGTCACCGGTGCCAATGGCTATGGAAGTGATTTATTTTCATTAAAAAATGTAATGCAGTACTTTTATTGCAGTGTCAAGCTCCATCGAGAGGATATGATAGCCATCAGTAACCTGCGTATACTCCTACACACGACACGTTACCCGGTAAGGAACACATATTGTCTTAACGTCCACGAATATTCTTGTAATGACTGTTACAGCTCAAAGCAGTTCATAACTAAGCTTTACGACACGTTTAACCATCTTACAGACCCTCGTGGATGTCTAGAATTGACCTCAACATATGGTGTATTTCTGTCATTTTTTCTACTCCGGGAAATTTTTTGCAAAATTTCCTCTTCGATTTAGTTTTTTTTAAACTATGTTGTACATGGGAATAATGTAAGACTTTCAGCATAGTTTCAGTTAATTTCACCAGAAACTTTTATTGCTATAAATGAATTTATTTGGGTTAAAACAGATGATAAAATCAGTATAGTGGATCTAATACTTTACCAATGTTGATGGAAAAGATATCAGATATTCCTTATGAAATTACCAACTAATAAACAAAGCACTTTGTTCAATTGGTATCTTAGCTTAGAAGCTAATATTGTTTGTTTAATGATATCATTATTTTAGTAGATAACTATTTTTCATGAGATAGATACCGATCAAATATAACAAAGAGTTATATTGTGAAATCATAAATATTTTTCTCCTCTTTTTAAACCCTATCCCATTCCAATCCTGCGTCTAGTTTCTTTTATCATTATATATAATCTACGTAATTTACGTGAGGACGTAATATATATTTTCTTAATATTGTGTTTATCAGTACTTGTTACATACAATAGGGATCAGAAAGAGGTGCAGGTTTTGAAGCATTGCTTGAAAATTCAATACGAGCAAAACGAAAGGAGTTACAATTAGTTTAAGTAAAACATATGATGAAAACAAGTTTTTATACACTATTTCCGGATGGCAGAGTCTGTTTGATTACTCCTGTAGTGTACATAGCCTTTCTTTGACCTTCTTAAATGCTGCTGCATCAAGATAAGGCTCACTAGAATTAGGTATATAGAGGCAGAAAACAATTCAATTCCCACCGCTCGCTCGGTCATGACCGGCCGATCAAAATCTTCACTACTGACTCTGTCACCGGTGCCAATGGCTATGGAAGTTATTTATTTTCATTCTTAAATGCTGCTGCATGAAGATAAGGCTCACTAGAATTAGGTATATAGAGGCAGAAAACAATTCAATTCCCACCGCTCGCTAGGTCATGACCGGCCGATCAAAATCTTCACTACTGACTCTGTCACCGGTGCCAATGGCTATGGAAGTTATTTATTTTCATTCTTAAATGCTGCTGCATCAAGATAAGGCTCACTAGAATTAGGTATATAGAGGCAGAAAACAATTCAATTCCCACCGCTTGCTCGGTCATGACCGGCCGATCAAAATCTTCACTACTGACTCTGCCACCGGTGCCAATGGCTATGGAAGTTATTTATTTTCATTCTTAAATGCTGCTGCATCAAGATAAGGCTCACTAGAATTAGGTATATAGAGGCAGAAAACAATTCAATTCCCACCGCTTGCTCGGTCATGACCGGCCGATCAAAATCTTCACTACTGACTCTGCCACCGGTGCCAATGGCTATGGAAGTTATTTATTTTCATTCTTAAATGCTGCTGCATCAAGATAAGGCTCACTAGAATTAGGTATATAGAGGCAGAAAACAATTCAATTCCCACCGCTCGCTCAGTCATGACCAGCCGATCAAAATCTTCACTACTGACTCTGTCACCGGTGCCAATGGCTATGGAAGTCATTTATTTTCATTCTTAAATGCTGCTGCATCAAGATAAGGCTCACTATAATTAGGTATATAGAGGCAGAAAACAATTCAATTCCCACCGCCCGCTCGGTCATGACCGGCCGATCAAAATCTTCACTACTGACTCTGTCACCGGTGCCAATGGCTATGGAAGTTATTTATTTTCATTCTTAAATGCTGCTGCATCGAGATAAGGCTCATTAGAATTAGGTATATAGAGGCAGAAAACAATTCAATTCCCAACGCTCGCTCGGTCATGACCGGCCGATCAAAAGCTTCACTACTGACTCTGTCACCGGTGCCAATGGCTATGGAAGTTATTTATTTTCATTCTTAAATGCTGCTGCATCAAGATAAGGCTCACTAGAATTATTTATATAGAGGCAGAAAACAATTCAATTCCCACCGCTCTTTCGGACATGACCGACCGATCAAAATTTTCACTACTGACTCTGTCACTGGTGCCAATGGCTATGGAAGTGATTTATTTTGATCAAAAAATGTAATGCAGTACTTTTTTTGCAGTGTCAAGCTCCATCGAGAGGATATGATAGCCATCAGTAACCCGCGTATACTCCTACACACGACACGTTACCCCGTAAGGAACACATATTGTCTTAACGTCCATGAATATTCTTGTAATGACTGTTACAGCTTAAAGCAGTTCATAACTAAGCCTTACGACATGTTTAACCATCTTACAGACCCTCGTGGATGTCTAGAATTGACCTCAACATATGGTGTATTTCTGTCATTTTTTCTACTCCGGGAAATTTTTTGCAAAATTTCCTCTTCGATTTTGTTTTTTTTAAACTATGTTGTACATGGGAATAATGTAAGACTTTCAGCATAGTTTCAGTTAATTTCACCAGAAACTTTTGTTGCTATAAATGAATTTATTTGGGTTAAAACAGATGATAAAATCAGTATGGTGGATCTAATACTTTACCAATGTTGATGGAAAAGATATCAGATATTCCTTATGAAATTACCAACTAATAAACAAAGCACTTTGTTCAATTGGTATCTTAGCTTAGAAGCTAATATTGTTTGTTTAATGATATCATTATTTTAGTAGATAACTATTTTTCATGAGATAGATACCGATCAAATATAGCAAAGAGTTATATTTTGAAATCATAAATATTTTTCTCCTCTTTTTAAACCCTTTTCCATTCCAATCCTGCGTCTAGTTTCTTTTTTCATTATTTATAATCTACGTAATTTACGTGGGGACGTAATATATATTTTCTTAATACTGTGTTTATCAGTACTTGTTACATACCATAAGGATCAGAAAGAGGTGCAGATTTTGAAGCATTGCTTCCCTCTCCATGAAACCAGAAGTCGAAGAGAGAGAGAGAGAGAGAGAGAGAGAGAGAGAGAGAGAGAGAGAGAGAGAAAAAGTGTGTGTGAGTGCGTGAGTGATAGACAGATAGACAAACAAATGCAAAACCATACCTGAGAGGATTACCCAAACACACACACACACACACACACACACACACACACACACACACACACACACACACACACCAGATAACAACAGCAGCAGACTGAACCACGCCCCCCTTCCCTTATCCCCATCACCCTCCCCCCCCGCCCCCCCTTGATTACCGAGGCGTGTGTATGCTCTTCCACCCGTGAACGCAGGAGGCTTTGAAAAGTTGGTCTATTTTTCACGCTATAGGCCTAGAGGAGGAGGAGGAGGAAGAAGAGGAAAAGGAGGAGGAGGAACAGGAGGAGAAATATATGCGTTTTGAAGTGTAATGATTCGCTATAGAGGAGGAGGAGGAGGAAAAATATGATGATTAAGAAGTAAAAGAGAAGGGAAGAGAAGGAAGAGTGAGAAGAGGATTAGAAATTGGAAGAAAACACACACACACACACACACACACACACACACACACACCACACACACACACCTGTAGAGTAACCTGTAGCATTTATGTCTATCTATCCATCTCTCTCTCTCTCTCTCTCTCTCTCTCTCTCTCTCTCTCTCTCTCTCTCTCTCTCTCTCTCTCTCTCTCTCTCTCTCTCTCTCTCTCTCTCTCTCACCTATGTTTCCTCCCATAACTCCTACCTTCCTTCCTTTCCTTACACAGCCTCCTCCATCTCCCTTCCTCCCTTCCCTCCCTCCCTCCCTTCTTTTCCTTCCCTTAGCTTCTCCATCTCTCCCTATATTGTTACCAGTTTCTCCTCCATATCTTTCTTCACCAACATTGCCTCTCCCTGCATCCCTTACTGTGTGTGTGTGTGTGTGTGTGTGTGTGTGTGTGTGTACCTGATATTGGCGTGTGGACGTGTTTATGTGAGTTTACCTGTGTGGTGGCGTCCAGGTGTGTGCCGTTACAGCCTCCCCCACACAGGTACAATAAGATACCTGTGTAATGAATGACGCCACGCTAGTCTTGGGCATTTACACACACACACACACACACACACACACACACACACACACACACCTATTTCCACCCGTCTCACCCACAGCCTGTATTATCTCTCCCCTCCCCCCCCCTTGTACAGCCTCCACCCTACACTCTCCATCATGTGATTTTTATTTTTTTTTTTCTCTCTCTCTCTCTCTCTCTCTCTCTCTCTCTCTCTCTCTCTCTCTCTCTCTCTCTCTCTCTCTCTCTCTTTCTCTTTCTCTTTCTCTCTCGGTTTCCGACCGAACATATTTTTACGATAGCAGATTTGCGTAAATTTACATAGTATAGCATATGACACACACACACACACACACACACACACACACACACACACACACACACACACACACACACACACACACATATTCAAACTCACATACACAGGTGACTGAACCCAAGATTGATATGTGTGTTTGTGTGTGTGTGTGTGTGTGTGTTTACGTTTGATGAGAGGGGTAACAGTGAGAGGAGGAAGCCATTGTGGAGAGGTAGTGGAGTGAGAGGCGGTGTGGTGGACATTGATGAAGTGGTGGAGGAGGAGGAGGTGGAGGAAGGGGGAGAGAGGAACACCACAAATCAAAGTGTTAATGCAACCATAAACAATAATAATAATAATAATAACAATAATAAAACAGAAAAAAATATAAGTTCTTGATACATACTAACACATTTTCATTTTTTTTTTAACCCCAGGGAAACTATGCTCTCTGTGGGTAACCTGGGGGTGACTGGGGCGGCAGGTGTGAGGAAGGACCATAAGTAAGGCTGGTGGAGGCTGGGGCGGGGAGGCAGGGGGAGGGACAGAACTAGGGTGTGTTAAGCTAAGTAATGGCTAGACTGGTGTATAGAGGAGCAGGATTGGGCTAGTGGAGGCTAGTTTGGGAGGGATTATTGGGCCAGATTGGGCTGGAATGGGCTTGTACGTGGAAGGGTTGGAGTGGGGAAGATTGATGTGAGTGGGGTGAGGCTGGAGTGGTGTGGAGGTGGTGGGGGGAGGGCTGGGTAATGGGTGAGGGGTGGGGAATAAAAAGTGAGTACCCAGTGAGGCTGTTCCCAAAAATAGTGAATCAATTTATAAAACATTGCTCCATCGCTTAGGGGTTCATCTTGCCCCTTCCCCTCACCCCTCACCCCTTCCCCTCACCCCTCACCCCTTCACCCTTCACCCCTTCACCCTTTTCCCTCACCCCTTCCCTCACCCTTCCCTCACCCTTTCCTCTCGTTCCATCTGTTACCTGTTACCTATTACCTACACTACACACCTTCCCTTTTAACCACATCTTCCCTTAGCATCACCCCTTCACATCCCCTTGATCCCCCTCACCCCACCTTGCCTGTCGTCATTATTCATTCCTCCCCCTGTGTTTTATTCCTCTCCCTTCCCTTTAAGTGATAGGTCTCTCCCTGTGCTCTACTTTATAGGTCTACAGATATTCTTACTAAATAATAGACCTTCCCTTTTTCTCATAGGCCTAAATTTTTTTATACCACTAGGCCTCCTTCATATGTAAATGGAGTAAAAACAACGGCACGAAATGGTTGAATAATAATGAATTTCCTGCCTTTTCCAACCTGACACCTGTTCATCAGTATTCACAGGTGTTTGTATTTAATCAGCAGCCAACAGGTAATTTCTCTCACCTTGCTTGGTTGGTGTTCAGTTTATATTTCAATGTTTATTTAAAGAGAGAATAGAAGTAGTTGTAAGAGTGTGTGTGTGTGTGTGTGTGTGTTGTTCTTAGTGTGTCTATCTACCTCAGTAACTTGATACTTGACACAACACACCTCACTATCACACGTCTGTCTCCTCCTTGCCTTCCTCCTCTTCTCTTCTCTTATCTTCTCTTCTCTCTCCCTTCTGTTATTATTTCATCTATGTTATATCTCTTTCCTTCCTTCTTGCTCTTTCCTTGTCTTATTTTGTTCATTTATCTTCTTTCCTCCTTTTCTCTTTTTCTTTCTATCTTTTCCTTTCTCTCCTCCTCCTCCTCCTCCTCCTCCTCCCTGGATCTTCTAATTCTTCTTATCTCCTGCTTCTCCCTCCATTCTTCTTCATATTCTTTCCCATTCCCCTCTTCTTATTTTATATCTTCTTATTTCTTTTTGTATTTTTTCTCATCTCTTGCTCTTTCCCTCACTCTTTTTTCAACCTTTCTGATGTTGTTACCCTTCCTCCCCTCCCTCCCTCCCTCCCTCCCTCCCTCCCTCCCTCCCTCCCTCCCTCCCTCCCTCCCTCCCTCCCTCCCTCCCTCCCTCCCTCCCTCTCTTCCTCCCTCTTTCCCCTCACCACTGAACATCCTGGAAAGACCCTCTCGCCTCCAGCTTACACACACACACACACACACACACACACACACACACACACACACACACACACACACACACTTTGCGAACGTGACTAAGCTGTCTTTAATGAAGCTGTCTTTGGAAAGTTCACAAGAG
>JAPQNM010000036.1:765128-777628 GCA_029783475.1 Metacarcinus magister
GAAAGAAGTTTAAATTGACGCGACGTTTTGAATGCTGCCAGAGAGAAGAAAAAAAAAGGGGGGGGGAAGGTTGAAGTTAAATTTCACAGCAATTAAGTTTCTTCTATTTTCGGAAAAGGAAAGAGAAAGAGATAGACAAGTTTAACAAATTAAGAAAGAAAGGTTTTAGGAAATTTAGAAAGCGTTGAGGAAATAAATGATAGAATAATAAAAAAAATAAAGTAACAAATACACAGAGTAAAAAGATCAAAAATATGTGAAAATGTAAGTGTCAATATAAAGTAAAATAACGATAATGTAATACTTGAAGAAAACACATTCAAGATAATATCCATAATAGGAATAAAGGAATGCAAGATAAAAGTAAATGAAACAATAAAAACAAAAGAACAAAACTTAAAATAAATAGTAACACCAAAGAAATAAAAATAAAAAAAGAACATTAGAATAAATTCAAAAAATACAATTAGAATATAAACGAAATAAGAATAAAAGAAACAAAAGATAAATATTAATACACTAAGAAGATAATGAAATAAAAAAACAATGCAAAAAGTGAGAAAAATAAAATGAAGAGAGAAAAGAAAAAGAAAAAGTGTAGAAACAAGACGGAGAAACAAGCTTTAAAGAAAACGTGATGTTGGGTTCCTGAGCTGCGACGTGTGACAGAAATAGAAAGAAAACGGTGAAAAATATTTTGATTGATAGAATGCAACTCTCTCCTGTGTGTGTGTTTTTTTTTTTCTCTCTCTCTCTCTCTCTCTCTCTCCACAACACACATCACCAACACTATCAATTACCAACTGCCTCACCATCACAACCTCACCATCACCAAGCACTATATCACGCGGGGCAAGGCAAGTTAAGCTGAAAATTGGTTGGGTATTAATTTAATGCTTTTGATGTCGAGACAAACCTTCGCTTTCCCGCCAAATTTTATGACTATGAAATCCACGCAATTGGGACTCTACTGGGAATTATTACTCGGCTCTATTTTGGTATATAGTTAATCTTAGTGTGTTTGTTTGTATGTGTAAACAATTATATTATGGTTTTTTTTTCTTTTCTTTTCTTTTCTCATTACCAGATATTTTTTGTTACATTTTTTCGTTTTGTGAAATGTAATGGTTTTTTTTTATTATTATACTTTGGTTTGATTATTTCCTTCCTTCCTTCCTTCCTTCCTTCCTTCCTTCCTTCCTTCCTTCCTTCCTTCCTTCCTCACATGAATAACACATTAAATAACTAACTTTATAACCACAAATGATAACTAATAATAACATGACCCAGTGAGTAGTACACGAGATTAGGTCAAGGTCAGGTCAAGGTCACTAGGTACTATGAATCATGGGTCAGGTATTAATTTCCCATTAGTAATTAGGGAGATAATTGACTTTACCTGGAAATGGGAAGTACAGGTAGAGTGAGTGAGTTAAAAAAGGTAGAGGATGTAACTTTCTCTCTCTCTCTCTCTCTCTCTCTCTCTCTCTCTCTCTCTCTCTCTCTCTCTCTCTCTCTCTCTCTCTCTCTCTCTCTCTCTCTCTCTCGGGGCCAAGGCAAGTGTGATAATCAGGTTTTACACCACATAAACAGCGATTACATTGAGAGAGAGAGAGAGAGAGAGAATGGTGGTACTTACACATTAACCTTATTTTGTTTTGTTTTTGTTATACCATTTTATGTCCACACACACACACACACACACCTGTTTGTCCTTATTAGGGGGAAAATCTCGATAGTTTTCCCGCCAGTAATGAAGAGGTACTGTCTATTCCCTGTCACCGGTGCTCTGTGTATAAACTTTCACTTCCTCTTCACTCATAATTACCTGCCATTCATTAAGTCATAGCAATCCCTTGTTATCCTCACCTGTCCAAGCCTAATTGCAGCCATCAACATAATTAATATTTTTTAATTACGATACTCACCTTGTTTTTAGCGCTGGGGCTGGCGTGGTATGGTCTGCTAGCATATAAAGATGGTGTTGGTGTTGTTGTTGGTGGTGGTGGTGGTAGTGGTGAGAGAGAGAGAGAGAGCAGACCAAAGCCTATAACGTGGTGATCGCGCCCATTTGAAAGCCTGAAGCAAGGGTGTAACAGATGCAATGACCTTGGGAAAGCAGGCTGTTAGGTAGTTACAGAAAATGGAAGCTGTTTAAGGTGTAACTACGTAAAGGAGGAGATACTACACCTTGTTTTTGTTTTTTTTCTTTTTCCTATTCTTTCTCCTCCTCCTCCTCCTCCTCCTCCTTCTCTTGCTATTTCACCTCTAGTAATCCTCTTTGTTGTTCTCCTTTCCTTAACTTCCTACTATCCTCCTCCTCTTCCTTCTCTGCCTCCTTATCTTCTTCTTCCTCCTCTCTCCTCCTCCTCCTCCTCCTCCTCCTCCTCCTCCTCCTCCTCCTCCTCCTCCTATTTAGTCTCCAATTCTCCTTTCTTACCTTCTGTCTTCTATGCATTTCTCTTCTATCTATCTATCTATCTAATTATCTATCTATCTTGTTTTGTCTTGTTCATCCTTTTAATTATTTATGATGCAATAATTGTTTTTATTTATTTATTCATTTACATATTTTTTCAATCGCAAGGTAAATATTTTGTATGCAATTTGTTTTTTATTATTCTTTTAAATTCTGGGAGTAAGAATTGAAGTGTGAATATTAGTTTTTTTTTCTTTTCTCTCTCATTGACTCATTAACATATTTACACACACACACACACACACACCACACACACACACACACACACACAATGCAATCTGTATGAATGTCTCTAAAATACACATATATATATTCCACTTTTAGTTATTTATTGTTCGGAGGCAGAATATAAAACAATAAGTGAAATGTGAGGCGATAAATAAAGAAAAATAAACAAAACAAAGAAAAAAAAGTATGTAGGAAGTATATTTAGAAAAGTCAAGTTAGAGGAAAAGAATACAATACTAAAAGCTTGTAGGATAAAAAAATAATATAAAAGAAATGAACGAAAATATTTACAAAACAAAGTATATGATAAAAAGGAATTGAAAATTAAAAGGAGGTGGAATAGAATAGAATAGTGGAAATAAAAGGAGAATAAATACCAAAGAGGGACAGGAACATAAAGAAATAGAGAAAGGAAATAAAAAAGGAAAAGAAATAAGGAGAACGCTTTAAAAATATATTTAAAAAATTAAACTTTGGTTCAGGCAAATTTCTTTTTTTCTTCTGAATTAGTAAAGAATAGAAATTTGGTAATCTCTCTCTCTCTCTCTCTCTCTCTCTCTCTCTCTCTCTCTCTCTCTCTCTCTCTCTCTCTCTCTCTCTCTCTCTCTCTCTCTCTCTTTCCCCTCCCGTCATGCTGAATTTCGCTTGTTTCCTCGACTTTTGTGGGAAAATTACGTCTATGTGTAGCAATATTTGTTCATGCATTTTGATAAGGTTTGAGACTAGAGAGGGGGCACCGCTCCCTTAAATAAATATTAAGTTTAATTTTACTGCGTAATTATTAGTCATAGAACAAATATTCATCATATTAGTTGTAAAGTTTAATTAGGTCTATCAGATGCTGCAATTATATTTCCAATATCTCTAATAGCTTTCGAGAAAATGACGAGGAAAATCATGTTTTTATATGAAAATACGGTTTTATTTTACTGCGTAATTATTAGTCATAGAACAAATATTCATAATATCAGTTGTACAGTTGAATTAGGTGTATCAGATGATGCAATGATATTTCCAATATCTCTAATAGCTTTCGAGAAAACGAGGAAGAAAGTAATTTTAAAAAAAGTAAAATTCAGTATTTATTAGTACTAGTGAAAATATTCATAATGACAGTAGTAGATTTTAATCAGGTCTATCAGATGCTGCAATGATATTTCCAATATCTCTAATAGCTTTCGAGAAAATGAGGAGGAATGTCATGTTTTTATATAAATATATAGTTTCATTTTACTGCGTAATTATTAGTCATAGAACAAATATTCATAATGTCAGTTTTACAGTTTAATTAGGTCTATCAGATGCTGCAGTGATATTTCCAATATCTCTAATAGCTTTCGAGAAAATGAGGAGGAAAATCATGTTTTTATATAAATATTAAGTTTCATTTTACTGCGTAATTATTAGTCATAGAACAAATATTCATAATATCAGTTGTACAGTTTAATTAGGTGTATCAGATGCTGCAATGATATTTCCAATATCTCTAATAGCTTTCGAGAAAATGAGGAGAAAAGTTATGTTTATATAGAAATATTAAGTTTCATTTTACTGAGTAATTATTAGTCATAGAACAAATATTCATAATGACAGTTGTACAGTTTAATTAGGTGTATCAGATGCTGTAATGATATTTCCAATATCTCTAATAGCTTTCGAGAAAATTAGGAGGAAAATCATGTTTTTATATAAATATTAAGTTTCATTTTACTGCGTAATTATTAGTCATAGAACAAATATTCATAATTTCAGTTTTACAGTTTAATTAGGTCTATCAGATGCTGCAGTGATATTTCCAATATCTCTAATAGCTTTCGAGAAAATGAGGAGGAAATTCATGTTTTTATATAAATATTAAGTTTCATTTTACTGCGTAATTATTAGTCATAGAACAAATATTCATAATCACAGTTGTACAGTTTAATTAGGTGTATCAGATGCTGCAATCATATTTCCAATATCTCTAATAGCTTTCGAGAAAATGAGGAGGAAAGTCATGTTTTTAAATAAATATTAAGTTTCATTTTACTGCGTAATTGTTAGTCATAGAACAAATATTCATAATGACAGTTGTACAGTTTTATTAGGTGTATCAGATGCTGCAATGATATTTCCAATATCTCTAATAGCTTTCGGGAAAATGAGGAGGAAGTTCATGTTTTTAAATAAATATTAAGTTTAATTTTACTGCGTAATTATTAGTCATAGAAAAAATATTCATAATATCAGTTGTACAGTTTAATTAGGTGTATCAGCTTTTGCAATGATATTTCCAATATCTCTAATAGCTTTCGAGAAAATGAGGAGGAAAGTCATGTTTTTAAATAAATATTAAGTTTAATTTTACTGCGTAATTATTAGTCATAGAACAAATATTCATAATATCAGTTGTACAGTTTAATTAGGTCTATCAGATGCTGCAATTATATTTCCAATATCTCTAATAGCTTTCGAGAAAATGACGAGGAAATCATGTTTTTATATAAAAAAACGGTTTTATTTTACTGCGTAATTATTAGTCATAGAACAAATATTCATAATATCAGTTATACAGTTGAATTAGGTGTATCAGATGATGCATTGATATTTCCAATATCTCTAATAGCTTTCGAGAAAACGAGGAAGAAAGTAATTTTAAAAAAAGTAAAATTCAGTATTTATTAGTACTAGTGAAAATATTCATAATGACAGTAGTAGATTTTAATCAGGTCTATCAGATGCTGCAATGATATTTCCAATATCTCTAATAGCTTTCGAGAAAATGAGGAGGAATGTCATGTTTTTATATAAATATATAGTTTCATTTTACTGCATAATTATTAGTCATAGAACAAATATTCATAATGTCAGTTTTACAGTTTAATTAGGTCTATCAGATGCTGCAGTGATATTTCCAATATCTCTAATAGCTTTCGAGAAAATGAGGAGGAAAATCATGTTTTATATAAATATTAAGTTTCATTTTACTGCGTAATTATTAGCCATAGAACAAATATTCATACTATCAGTTGTACAGTTTAATTAGGTGTATCAGATGCTGCAATGATATTTCCAATATCTCTAATAGCTTTCGAGAAAATGAGGAGAAAAGTTATATTTATATAGAAATATTAAGTTTCATTTTACTGAGTAATTATTAGTCATAGAACAAATATTCATAATGACAGTTGTACAGTTTAATTAGGTGTACCAGATGCTGTAATGATATTTCCAATATCTCTAATAGCTTTCGAGAAAATTAGGAGGAAAATCATGTTTTTATATAAATATTAAGTTTCATTTTACTGCGTAATTATTAGTCATAGAACAAATATTCATAATTTCAGTTTTACAGTTTAATTAGGTCTATCAGATGCTGCAGTGATATTTCCAATATCTCTAGTAGCTTTCGAGAAAATGAGGAGGAAATTCATGTTTTTATATAAATATTAAGTTTCATTTTACTGCGTAATTATTAGTCATAGAACAAATATTCATAATCACAGTTGTACAATTTAATTAGGTGTATCAGATGCTGCAATCATATTTCCAATATCTTTAATAGCTTTCGGGAAAATGAGTAGGAAAGTCATGTTTTTATATAAATATTAAGTTTCATTTTACTGCGTAATTATTAGTCATAGAACAAATATTCATAATCACAGTTGTACAGTTTAATTAGGTGTATCAGATGCTGCAAGTATATTTCCAATATCTCTAATAGCTTTCGAGAAAATTAGGAGGAAAGTCATGTTTTTAAATAAATATTAAGTTTAATTTTACTGCGTAATTGTTAGTCATAGAACAAATATTCATAATGACAGTTGTACAGTTTTATTAGGTGTATCAGATGCTGCAATGATATTTCCAATATCTCTAATAGCTTTCGGGAAAATGAGGAGGAAGTTCATGTTTTTAAATAAATATTAAGTTTCATTTTACTGCGTAATTATTAGTCATAGAAAAAATATTCATAATATCAGTTGTACAGTTTAATTAGGTGTATCAGCTTTTGCAATGATATTTCCAATATCTCTAATAGCTTTCGAGAAAATGAGGAGGAAAGTCATGTTTTTAAATAAATATTAAGTTTAATTTTACTGCGTAATTATTAGTCATAGAACAAATATTCATAATATCAGTTGTACAGTTTAATTAGGTCTATCAGATGCTGCAATTATATTTCCAATATCTCTAATAGCTTTCGAGAAAATGACGAGGAAATCATGTTTTTATATAAAAAAAACGGTTTTATTTTACTGCGTAATTATTAGTCATAGAACAAATATTCATAATATCAGTTGTACAGTTGAATTAGGTGTATCAGATGATGCATTGATATTTCCAATATCTCTAATAGCTTTCGAGAAAACGAGGAAGAAAGTAATTTTAAAAAAAAGTAAAATTCAGTATTTATTAGTACTAGTGAAAATATTCATAATGACAGTAGTAGATTTTAATCAGGTCTATCAGATGGTGCAATGATATTTCCAATATCTCTAATAGCTTTCGAGAAAATGAGGAGGAATGTCATGTTTTTATATAAATATATAGTTTCATTTTACTGCATAATTATTAGTCATAGAACAAATATTCATAATGTCAGTTTTACAGTTTAATTAGGTCTATCAGATGCTGCAGTGATATTTCCAATATCTCTAATAGCTTTCGAGAAAATGAGGAGGAAAATCATGTTTTATATAAATATTAAGTTTCATTTTACTGCGTAATTATTAGCCATAGAACAAATATTCATACTATCAGTTGTACAGTTTAATTAGGTGTATCAGATGCTGCAATGATATTTCCAATATCTCTAATAGCTTTCGAGAAAATGAGGAGAAAAGTTATATTTATATAGAAATATTAAGTTTCATTTTACTGAGTAATTATTAGTCATAGAACAAATATTCATAATGACAGTTGTACAGTTTAATTAGGTGTATCAGATGCTGTAATGATATTTCCAATATCTCTAATAGCTTTCGAGAAAATTAGGAGGAAAATCATGTTTTTATATAAATATTAAGTTTCATTTTACTGCGTAATTATTAGTCATAGAACAAATATTCATAATTTCAGTTTTACAGTTTAATTAGGTCTATCAGATGCTGCAGTGATATTTCCAATATCTCTAATAGCTTTCGAGAAAATGAGGAGGAAATTCATGTTTTTATATAAATATTAAGTTTCATTTTACTGCGTAATTATTAGTCATAGAACAAATATTCATAATCACAGTTGTACAGTTTAATTAGGTGTATCAGATGCTGCAATCATATTTCCAATATCTTTAATAGCTTTCGGGGAAATGAGTAGGAAAGTCATGTTTTTATATAAATATTAAGTTTCATTTTACTGCGTAATTATTAGTCATAGAACAAATATTCATAATCACAGTTGTACAGTTTAATTAGGTGTATCAGATGCTGCAAGTATATTTCCAATATCTCTAATAGCTTTCGAGAAAATTAGGAGGAAAGTCATGTTTTTAAATAAATATTAAGTTTAATTTTACTGCGTAATTGTTAGTCATAGAACAAATATTCATAATGACAGTTGTACAGTTTTATTAGGTGTATCAGATGCTGCAATGATATTTCCAATATCTCTAATAGCTTTCGGGAAAATGAGGAGGAAGTTCATGTTTTTAAATAAATATTAAGTTTCATTTTACTGCGTAATTATTAGTCATAGAAAAAATATTCATAATATCAGTTGTACAGTTTAATTAGGTGTATCAGCTGTTGCAATGATATTTCCAATATCTCTAATAGCTTTCGAGAAAATGAGGAGGAAAGTCATGTTTTTAAATAAATATTAAGTTTAATTTTACTGTGTAATTATTAGTCATAGAACAAATATTCATAATATCAGTTGTACAGTTTAATTAGGTCTATCAGATGCTGCAATTATATTTCCAATATCTCTAATAGCTTTCGAGAAAATGACGAGGAAATCATGTTTTTATATAAAAATACGGTTTTATTTTACTGCGTAATTATTAGTCATAGAACAAATATTCATAATATCAGTTGTACAGTTGAATTAGGTGTATCAGATGATGTAATGATATTTCCAATATCTCTAATAGCTTTCGAGAAAACGAGGAAGAAAGTAATTTTAAAAAAAGTAAAATTCAGTATTTATTAGTACTAGTGAAAATATTCATAATGACAGTAGTAGATTTTAATCAGGTCTATCAGATGCTGCAATGATATTTCCAATATCTCTAATAGCTTTCGAGAAAATGAGTAGGAATGTCATGTTTTTATATAAATATATAGTTTCATTTTACTGCGTAATTATTAGTCATAGAACAAATATTCATAATGTCAAATTTACAGTTTCATTAGGTCTATCAGATGCTGCAGTGATATTTCCAATATCTCTAATAGCTTTCGAGAAAATGAGGAGGAAAATCATGTTTTTATATAAATATTAAGTTTCATTTTACTGCGTAATTATTAGTCATAGAACAAATATTCATAATGACAGTTGTACAGTTTAATTAGGTGTATCAGATGCTGCAATGATATTTCCAATATCTCTAATAGCTTTCGAGAAAATGAGGAGGAAAGTCATGTTTTTATATAAATATTAAGTTTCATTTTACTGCGTAATTATTAGTCATAGAACAAATATTAATAATGACAGTTTTACAGTTTAATTAGGTGTATCAGATGCTGCAATGATATTTCCAATATCTCTAATAGCTTTCGAGAAAATGAGGAGGAAAGTCATGTTTTATATAAATATTAAGTTTCATTTTACTGCGTAATTATTAGCCATAGAACAAATATTCATAATATCAGTTGTACAGTTTAATTAGGTGTATCAGATGCTGCAATGATATTTCCAATATCTCTAATAGCTTTCGAGAAAATGAGGAGGAAAGTCATGTTTTTTAATAAATATTAAGTTTAATTTTACTGCGTAATTATTAGTCATAGAACAAATATTCATAATATCAGTTGTACAGTTTAATTAGGTGTATCAGATGCTGCAATGATATTTCCAATATCTCTAATAGCTTTCGGGAAAATGAGGAGGAATGTCATGTTTATATATAAATATTAAGTTTCATTTTACTGCGTAATTATTAGTCATAAAACAAATATTCATAATGACAGTTGTACAGTTTAATTAGGTGTATCAGATGCTGCAATGATATTTCCAATATTTCCAATATTTTCCATATCCAATATCTAATGCTAGCTAGAAGAGCCCGTCGCTGACGGCCGACGGAGCGACGGTTATATATTGCTGCCGGCGGTGTTGCCAAACCGCAGTTATCGTACCGTAAAATTATCTATTGAATATCACATAAATACTCATAAGAACGGTAATTCTGATACATAAGACAATAGAAATTTGTAAATAATGATAAAAGTTGTTATACTGGCCTATACTTATTGTCATCATACGTTTGGTATATGCATGGGAATGATATAAAGATCTTGGCACAGACGTCGTGCCGCAAACACAGGAGAGGGAGACGCTGCTGGCACATACGGTGTGCCGCAAGAACTGAATGGGTTAAACGAGAATAAAACTCCTGCTCCACTCCTATCCATAAAGTGAGATGAATGTATAGTCTGCACTGCTCCTCTACTCCTCTCTAATGTTTCTCTAATGATAATAACTTTTTTTTCTTATGAAGTCTATAACAACAAAGGTTTAAAACGTCACCAAATTGACTTAAATAGTTAAGTTATAATTTAAAAAACATAACACTGCTTTTTGAAACTCTAAACTCTTCTATACAAGTTTTTTTTTCAACGTCGAATCGATATGAGTGAAAGTTTCCAACAAATAAAATAATTGAAAAAAAAAAAAGTGTTGCCGGGATTTTCAACTGAATTTCTGATAAACGTATCGCGGTTAGTGACCTTTTCAAGTTTTATTTTATGTAATAGATTATATTTATTTATTTATCTTTTAGTTTTAGAGTCATGAAAGAGTGTGGAGTGGATGTGACTATCAATCCGTTTGTTCTATTCCTATATTGTGAATTTTAGTTGTTAAGTGCATTTGTATAGTACTGAAAATGGAAAGTGGGAATGGAAGTGAAAGGAGAAACTGCAATACATAAATAACTCAGTGGCTTTAACCTTTATTCCATATTTTCATTATCATCATTTTTCATCATCATCATCATCATCATCAACTTTAGAAATGAATAAATAATGAAATAAATAAATACATATATACACATTCATTATTTCATGGCAACCAGTGACAGGCTAGCATGAAGAGAGAGAGAGAGAGAGAGAGAGAGAGAGAGAGAGAGAGAGAGAGAGAGAGAGAGAGAGAGAGAGAGAGAGAGAGAAAGGGAGGGAGTGGAAGAAAAATGTGTGGGGAAGGTATTCTATTTGTGTTTTATCAGTATTTATGTGAAGGTCATTTTGCCACAACTCTCTATGCACACAAGACCCGGAGGCGAAGCGAAGCGTGAGCTGTGTTTATAAGAATTTGTAATGTGTCGCAAGCCAATTTTTCAGCCCACTAAGTCTTATTGAGAATTTTATGTGCGTATTATTTTTTGAAGAGCCTGTGTGTGTGTGTGTGTGTGATGCGATATTGGTGGTGGTGGTGGTAGTAGTAATAGTAGTACTGTCGCTTTTGTTTATGTTGCTATTATCGTGTCTACTACTACTTTCTCTCTTAATTCATGTGTTAATCCTCCTCCTCCTCCTCCTCCTCTCCTCCTCCTCCTTCTCCTCCTCGTTTTTTGTATAAGTAAGGGGTATTGTCACTCAGTACAATTGCACAGGTGAACATCGCTCTAGTGCACCTGTCGGGCGTCAATCACAAGGTGACTATAAAACTTTGAAGGGTGATGTCACCTGAAATATTTAAAGCAGTGTGTTTGGCCTTCACCTGCAGACAAGAGGTAGTAAAGGGGAGGGGAAGGGAGAGTGACGCCAAGGGAAGAAAAGAGGAGTGGTAGGCTTGTAAAGGGGAGAGGAAGGGACAGTGATAGGATAGTGACGGAATTGGAAAGTAAAAGGAAGGGGATAGGTTCAAGAGGGGAGACTTGTTTATCTAGACTGGGCAGGTAAGGGAAAAAAGGGAAAGGGATTGTGAGGGACTGGGTAACAGGTAGAAGGAAGGGAAGGAAAGGGAAAGGATGGGTGATTATCCTGCTCGGTGTTGGATATTGTGTCATTTTGAAAGTGTATAAAGATTGTTTAGAAAAAATATGGTAAAATGTGACAGGTGAGGAAACATGGATGAGTGATTTTTTTTGTCTACCTCTGTGTGTGTGTGTGTGTGTGTGTGTGTGTGTGTGTGTGTGTGTGTGTAAAAAAAAACCAGATTGATAGATAGATAGATAAAAATATAGACACAACAATACAATAGATTGACTTACATATATACAAAAAGTACATGCATACATACATACATACATACATAAAATCATACATCAACAACCTTGACATACACACATAAAATCACACACACACACACACACACACACACACACACACACACACACATACATACAAATACACAAATATTAAAAAAAAATACAGGTAGAGAGACAGACTGATTTATATGCAGGTAACGGTGATATGAAAAGCAATATGACAACAAGAAGGAATGATTGGCAGATGTAAGTGTCCTCCTCCTCCTCCTCCTCCTCCTCTTCCTCTTCCTCTTCCTCTTCCTCCTCCTCCTCCTCTTCCTCCTCCTCCTCCTCCTCTTCCTCCTCCTTTTCCTCCTACGTGTTTCATGTATTTCTAGATTTTTCCAAATTTTTATCTCACGAAACAGACCGTCAACATTTTCTGCAGGAAATTGACCCCAA
>JAPQNM010000036.1:782628-787628 GCA_029783475.1 Metacarcinus magister
AAATCTTCTTAGTTTGTTCTAAAGCCATGTGACTGGAATTTGTATATTTAATTTGTTTACTTCGTTTTATTCATGTGTGTGTGTGTGTGTGTGTGTGTGTGTGTGTATTTATGTTTTTTGTTATTAATATTGTTGTTTTTGTTATTGTTGTTATTATTATTATTATTATTATTATTATTATTATTTATTATTATTTATTATTTTTTTTGCACGAGCGTCAAAATCTTTAATCGTCAATAAGTTACTTAATTCTTAAAGAGTCTTAGTTTTACCCAGAATTAGAGAGAGAGAGAGAGAGAGAGAGAGAGAGAGAGAGAGAGAGAGAGAGAGAGCTATTTCATACTTTCCTCTCATAACACATCCTTTTTCACTTTTTTCCTTTCCTCCTTCCATAATTATTTTTCCTCTCTCTCTCTTTCTATCATTCTCTTTCTCACACATTATCTTTATCTGTCCTTCCTTTTCCATCCCTATTTATTCCTCCATTACCCTCTACCCTCTGCTTTCCCTCCCTTCATCCCTCCATTTTCCCCTCTGTCTCTCTTTTCCTCCTCCACTTCTTGAAAACATTATCCTCTGTTCTGGTTTCTCTCTCTATTCCTCCTCTTCCCCTTCCTCCACTTTTGTCATTCTCTCCCTCCTCCTCCTCCTCCATCTGTACCCATCCAGCTTTGTCTCCCCCCCTCACTCCCTCTTTCTCTTTTTGTTTCTCTCTTTCTCTCTCATCCCATATTGCATTCCCCTACTGCTAGTAACCCCCCCCCCTTTCCTCCCTCCTCTCCTTCCCCCCCTTTCCCCTCCCTCCCCCCAACATTAATCACCGCCAATACTCACCTGACTCTCTCTCTCTCTCTCTCGCTCTCTCTCTCTCTCTCTCTCTCTCTCTCTCTCTCTCTCTCTCTCTCTCTCTCTCTCTCTCTCTCTCTCTCTCTCTCTCTCTCTCTCTCTCTCTCTCTCTCTCTCTCGTAAGTTAAACACTAGTGCTTTATGTCTCTGTTGTTCACTTCTCTCTCTCCCTCTCTCTCTCTTTCTCTCTTTCCCTCCCTCTTTCCCTCCACATCAACCTCACAGACTCTACCTTTCCCTCCCCTGACAATACATCTCTTCTCCCTCCCTTCCCTTCCCTCCCTTCCCTCCCTCCCTCCCTTTAACCCTCCCTTCCCTCCCTTCCCTCCCTCAGCTGCCAGTCACTCATGAATCACGTAACCTCCTCGTCCTCTGCCCAACACCACGTCTTACTTTGAACAGGAAAAGAGGAAAGAGGAAAGAGGAAAACAATAGTAATGTGATTTATGATAGGGAAAAACGTGCCCTGATCAATGACAAAGGAGAAGAGGAAGAGGAGGAGGATGGTGATGAGGAGGAGGCTGATAAGAAGGAGGAGGAGGAGGAGGAGGTGAAATATGGGTCATCAATATGGGAAGAAAAAAAAGTTGGTTTAAGAAAGTTAATGAAGGAAGAAGAAAGATGAGAGAAATTATTATTATTATTATTATTATCTCTGTTTTACTTACCATGAAAAACAAAACACACACACGCAGTTAAATCGGTACAAAATAAATCCGGTAAAATATATAGATTGTAATGAATCACTCCCATACACAAAAACATTATAGTGTATAAAGATATTTCTACCTGACCTTTCACATATATCTGATTTTTTTTCATTTTTATCATTCATTTCCACTATTTTTTTTTATATACATTTAGATACATTGCTGTTTTCTGCTTTATACATCATACAGTAGAACAAAATATTTATTGACTTTTATATAGCGTGAAAAAAACTATATATATTTCTTTATGGTAAAAATTTATGGGCAACGTCAATTTAGTGAAGTATTTAAAGAGGAAACAGACAGACACAGACAGACATACAGACAGACAGACAAAAATACAGACACAGAAGAATACATACAAACAAACGGAGCATGAATATAGACAATTAGACAGACAGACACAGACAGATAGATAGATAAAAGGACAAACATACAGAAAAACAGGAAAAAAGTTGACCACAAAGGAAAGAATTATAATGAGGGAAGACAGAGAGAGAGAGAGAGAGAGAGAGAGAGAGAGAGAGAGAGAGAGAGAGAGAGAGAGAGAGAGAGAGAGAGAGAGAGAGAGAGAGAGAGAGAGGCCTGTCTTATCACCCTCTCCTTCGTTGCCTAATTCACTCCCCTCCACTCTGGCCTTTCAACACTTTTCACACTTCTTTTCATACACTTTCACCTCACCTTCATGAATACATCAACCCCAACACACACACACACACACACACACACACACACACACACACACACACACACACACACACACACACACACACACACACTTCAAGACTTCCTAATCATTTCATTCTTCAAATTAACTGGAATCTAATTAAAACACCGTCATTAATCATTAAGCCTTTTATTCCCTCGTTTTATTTCCCTCCTCAAACTCACTCACTTGGAAGGAGAAAAAAAAAATATTAAAGTACACGAAATTATCACACAAAAATTAAATAAATCACTAATAAACTACCATCAATAACAATAATAATGATAGTAATAAACTGTAATACATCTGGTAACACTGCAGCAGACTCGTACAGTGTTGCCACATACCTCAACTCCTCCCCGCCATAGATCCTATAATCCTCCTCGTCATTTTTGGCAATTAATTCTCGTTCCAAGGTAACTCCGGCAGTTTATAGAGGCAACGGCACCACCATTTCATCAGTGAGGGAGTTAATATGGAGTGTGGAGCGGAGTGGCAGAGTGGAGTGGAAGGATGAAAGGGTGGGAGGGAGGGAATGCAAAGTAGAATGGAACGTGGATTGAACTGGCAGGGTGTGGGAGGGAAGGGAAGGGAAGGGAAAGGAAGGGAAGGGAAGGGAAGGGAAGGGAAGGGAAGGGAAAGGAAATGGTAATGTAAAGGAAGGATTGAAAGATGAAAAAACAAGGAAAATATGGAGTAAGAGGTAATAAGGAGGTAAAGAGAGATGGAGGAAGAGGAGGAAATGAAGAAGAGAGGAAGGGAGTTTAGAGAAAGTGAAAGAGATAGAGAGAGTGAGTGAGAGATTAGACTCCTGAAAGCACATGATCTATATCACAAAAACAGAGAGAGAGAGAGAGAGAGATAATTAAAAAGAAATTTGTTCAAAAATTAAGTGGATAATGTTTTTTAATCTGTTATCTATTTATTTATTTATTTGTTTATTTATTCATTTTCCTTTTTTTCCAGTAAATATAAGTTTTTTTTCTTCTTTCATGTCAAATATCTTCATGAATTATCTTTTTCATGTTGGAATTGTTTTTGAATTATTATTATTATTATTGTTATCATTATTATTATTATTATTATTATTATTATTATCATTATTATCGTTATTATTATTATTATTATTATTATTATTAGCATCATCATTATTGTAATTTTTCACGTTACAGATTCAATTAATTTTCTTTTCCTCGTTCATGACAATATATCATTAGGAGTGATGGAATTTGAATTTGAACAGCGTATTGTACCCTTGGGCATTCTCTCTCTCTCTCTCTCTCTCTCTCTCTCTCTCTCTCTCTCTCTCTCTCTCTCTCTCTCTCTCTCTCTCTCTCTCTCTCTCTCTCTCTCTCTCTCTATCTCTCTCGCTCTCTCGCTCTCGCTCTGTCTTGCTCTCTTTCACCATTTCACACCCGTATGAACAATGTTGCTATAATCTGTAACAAGACCCATATTTCTGCCATTTTTCTCTCTCTCTCTCTCTCTCTCTCTCTCTCTCTCTCTCTCTCTCTCTCTCTCTCTCTCTCTCTCTCTCTCTCTCTCTCTCTCTCTCTCTCTCTCTCTCTCTCTCTCTCTCTCTCTCTCTCTCTCCGCAAGTTATGGCATCATGATTACAGTTATCGACCAGTGTACAGAACTAAATCGAATCAACCATTTCTCTTTCATGCACAGGCGGCGTGGGGTCGGCGCAGGCATAGGTGACACTGGCTTTATCTCACTGCAATGTCTCGTATATATATAGGGTGGTATCGTACGTGCAGTTAATGTCGTACGCTGAGAGAATTGTCGTGCATTAGAAGGAATGTAGAGTATCGTTTTCTATTAAGTATTTGTCTATATGTTAAGTCATTTCCGTGTGTTATAAGTGTTTAAGTAATTGCTCAAGAGTCTTATTATATCGTATATGAACATTTCTACGCGTGATTTGGTATCGTATATCCATAATGTGCTGCGTAATATCCCATTTTATAATAATATCGCATAATGATATCCTTCATTACCATAATTACGTCTAATATCATGTTTTATTCCTGGAAATATCGTATATGAAGTTAATTATTGTACATTCACAGTGTCTGGTGGTGCTCTGGGATCGTATTTTCGCTTAATATCGTACAATGGGTGTTATTATTATACATTTGGGAGCAGCGTGTGTAGTGTTGGGTGTATGAAACAGCTCAAAGGGAATAAATAGGGAGGCGTTTCATGTGTATGTGATTAATTTATCGTGTTATTTCGTTTATGAATCATAGAGACAGTATGTGTGTGTGTGTGTGTGTGTGTGTGTTTTAGGCTTGAAATGTTTAGAATATGTGTTTGTGTGTATTTTGGAGGGGCGAGCTTAATTGTTGTAGTTGTGCTTTGAATGTTGTAGTAGTAGTAGTAGTAGTAGTAGGACCACCACCACCACCACCACCACCACCTTCTTGGGTAACACACTGGGCAAGGGAAGGGAGGTGAGGCCTGTAAGTTGGCGGGAAGATGTTAAGCCCAGCGCCTGATAACACGAGACAGGGAGATAACCGTGGAGAGAGAGAGAGAGAGAGAGAGAGAGAGAGAGAGAGAGAGAGAGAGAGAGAGAGAGAGAATGAGAGAATTATTAAAGATACATACTCGTACAGACAGCCAGACGGAAAATGGAAGGGAAGGGAAGGGAAGAGAAGGATGGAAAGAGAATATAGAAATAGTGAGTAATGGAAAAAGAAAAGGAAAAGAATTAGAATTGTTGAGAAAGA
>JAPQNM010000036.1:792628-805128 GCA_029783475.1 Metacarcinus magister
AAAAAAAGCTAGTCAGATAAGGGGAAAAAAATACAAAAAATACAGAAAAAATATTTACGTACGAATGAAATTAATCCTACACGTATTTTATTTTAACCTTCCTGTGTGTGTGTTTGTGTGTGTTTGTGTGCGTGTGGTGAGGCGTGCTAATGGTACAGTCAGGGCTCTGTTATCGCAGTGGTAAAGTTATAATAAGGAGATAACGGAGCGATACAGAGCCTTGGGGAGGAAAGGGAAACAGAGTGAATGGGGAGGAAGGAAAGAATTAAAAGCTCAATGTGAATGTTACACCGAGGGAAAGAAAGTGGAAGTTTTAATTTGAAGCTGAAAGTGGAGAGAGGAAAAAAAAAAAATGGTGAGGGGAGTAGAGTGGTTGGGGAAGTGGAGAGGGGAAAGGAGGAGACTTGGGGAAGGGGAGGTAAGTTTGAGTGTGAAAGTAGAGATGGAGGAATGTTGAGGAGGAGGAGAAAGGGACTTGAAAGTTTAGTGTGGAGTCTGGAGGAGGAGGAAGAGGAAGAGGAGGAGGAGGAGGAGGAGGGGGTGAATATTTAATATGAAGAAGGAGGAGAAGAAGGAAATCTGAAAGTGGAATGTAAAAGAAGAGTTTGAGATAAAGAAATATGACGGAAGAAGAGGAAGAGGAAGAGGACACAACACAAAGGGAAATAGACAAAGAATGTAAGGAGATGAATGGAAACTGGAGTGGAGGAAGAGGGATGGAGGGGAGGCAACTTGAAAACATCTATACTTCCTTGCATCTGTATCGACTTCACATCTGTTATTTTTATCGCTCGAACGAAGAATAATATTATGCCGATGATGATGATGATGATGATGATGATGATGATGTTACAATGCATGATATATTGTATGTCTTCCATATTGCGTTAACCATTACCCTCCTCCTCCTCCTCCTCCTCCTCCTCCTCCTCCTCCTCAGTTATTGTTCTTCAGCAGATTGGCCATAAAGTTAGGGAAGAAGAAAGACAAAAGTGATAAGGAGACGAAGAAGAAGAAGAAGCAGAAATAAGAAGAAAATAATAAGAGGAGATGAAGGAATTGGGAGAGAGAGAGAAAAAATAAAAGCAGGAAAGAAAAAGGCAACACACACACACACACACAGACACATGCACACGCACACACACACACACCACCACCACCACCACCACCTTTAACAACAACAACAATGATAAGCAAGATCTGGGTTTAACGATTTATAGAATCATATATTGTACCTTTACCGATGCTTACTCCTTTACCACACACACACACACACACACACACACACACACACACACACACACACACACACACACACACACATACACATTTCCTTTCTTTCATCCTTCCTTCATTCCATCTTTCTTTCATTCATGTTATTATTTTTTTTTTTACTTTTACTTCCCACTTTTATTCCTATTTTTCGTGTTTCTTCTATTCCTTCTTCCTTAATTCTGGTCATTTTTCTCCTTTATCCTTGCCTTTCAATCGTAATCTTTCCTTATCCTTCCCTTCCATTTTTTCCTGAATTATCATTGTTTTCCCTCATTCGTCTTTCGTTATTTCCCATTTCCTTCTTTATCCCTCTTCTATTATTTCCAACTTATTTTCCTTCTTCGTTACATTCCTCTCTTCCTTCCTTCGTTTATCATATTTTCTCTTTCTCCTTCCAATTATTTTTTTATCTTTTTCTTATCTTACTATTTATATCCTTTCATTTCCTTTATTCATATATTTTTCTTGAGTTTTTTTCTTCATTCATCCTACTTTTCATCATTACTCCATCTTTGCTTCCTTCATTCCTTCCTTCCTTCAGTTTCTCCGTGAAAATATGTCGTATTTCTTGTCTTGATTTGATGTTTTCCGAAATGTGTTTGGTATTAGGAGGAGAAGGAGGAGGAGGAGAAGGAGGAGGAGAAGGAGGAGGTGGAAGAGGAGGAGGAGGAGGAGGAGAAGTGAAGGAAAAGAAAAATGATTAAGGATTGAAGGAGAAGAAAGAAAGATAGGAGAAGGAAAATTGCAAGGAATAACAAGAGAATGTGGAGGAGGAAGAAGAGGAAGAAGAAGAAGAAATGTTAATAATAATGAAAAGTAACACAAAGAAAACCAAAGCGTGTAAGATGATAAAGAAAAAGAGAGGAAGAAGGAAGACGTTAGAACTGAAAATGAGAATAAAGAGGAGGAGGAGGAAGAGGAAGAAGGAAGAGGAGAAGAACATTATTATTGATTTCACTTCTTGGCGTCTCAGCAGCTGAAATCAATATGGCGTCGTTAGGAAAGAAGGAAGAGGAGGAGGAAGGAAGAGAAGGACATTGTTTTTAAAATTTCAAGGTCATTGTGTTTGAGAGCCAATTCTTTTCTCTTATCTCCTTCCATCCTTCTTGTTTTTTTTTCTTTCTCTTCCTCCTTATTCTTCCTTTTATCTTCCTCCTCCTCCTCCTCCTCCTCCTGTTCACTAATTTTCAGGGTCTTTGGTTCTAAATCCTGTTTTGTTTTTGTTTGTTTTCATGTTTCTTCTTTTATCTATTTATTTATTTTATTTATTTACTTTTTATCTTTTATTTATTTACTTTTTTTTGTGGCGAGGCGAGGTGATTAGATATTGATTTCCTCTTATCTTTGTTATTTGTTTTCTTTTTGTTTTTATCTCTCCCTCCCTCCCTCCCTCCCTCCCTCTTTCCTCTCCACCTCCCTCCATTCCCCTCCCTTTCCTCCATTTAATCACCTTAAGACTTTATCTCCCTCCTTCATCAGTTCCTTCCATCCTTCCCTTCCTCCTTCTTTCCCTCCATCCTTCTCTCCTTCCTTCCCTCCCTCCCTCCCTCCCTCCCTCCCTCCCTCCCTCCTAAGAGAACGGAAGGCCTATAATGCAATGCCCTGCCACGTACAAATGCACTCTAGACGCCCCATTTCCCCTTGATCCCTCCTCTCTCTCTCTCTCTCTCTCTCTCTCTCTCTCTCTCTCTCTCTCTCTCTCTCTCTCTCTCTCTCTCTCTCTCTCTCTCTCTCTCTCTCTCTCTCGTGTTAGCATTAGAAAGAGAGAGACAGAGATCACGAAATAAGGGAATGAATGAGGAAATTTTATATCTGTGAGAATGTGAATGTGATCAAGAAAACCTTAGATACAAAATAGGCAAGGAAAATGGTTTTGTGTGGAAGTGAAGGGGAGTAAAGGAAGTTAGGAAGGTTATGAAGGGAAGTCAATGAAGTTAGGAAGGTGATGGGTGGAGGCGATGGCAGTTAAATGGCATACGAAAGAAAAAAAATAGAATAAAAAAAATGGGGTTTAAATAGTTAATGAAAAATAAGGAAACAGATAATATATATAAAAAAAATATGAGTTGAGCATTGAAAGAACAAACCAAAATTAATGAAACTATGAATGGAAATGAGAATAAGAATTGAAATGATAATAGTAATAATAACGATGGAATGGAAGAGAGATTCATGTGTGTGTGTGTGTCTGTGTGTGTGTGTGTGTGTGTGTGTGTGTGTGTGTGTGTGTACTTTCTATCATTGTTCAGTGACTGTGAAGGTAACTTGATCCTTATGGATGAGTGACTTAGTGATTGGTTGATACACACACCTGTTTGGTAGCTTGAAGGAAGAGGGAGAGGGAGAGGAAGGGAAGAGGAAGGATGGTAAGGCAAGTAAAGGAAGGAAATGAGAGAAACAATGAAAGGAGGTAAAGGAGAATATGTGAGAAAGAGAGAAAAGTAAAGGATAGTAAAAAGATAGAGAAAAACAAAAGAATTAAGGGAACAAGAGAAGAATAAAAGGAAGGGAAAGGAGGAGGAATGGAGAGAAAGAAGTTTGCGACAAAAGGATGGAGCAATGTTTTTGATAGTACAGAGAGAGAGAGAGAGAGAGAGAGAGAGAGAGACGTTAATGAAGGAAGTAAAAGGTAAAATAAACTTTGGAAAAGAAGAGAAAAAAGACCAAACAAAAGTCAAATTAAAGGAAATCAATAAGAGAGAGAGAGAGAGAGAGGAGAGAGAGAGAGAGAGAGAATAAGACGGCAATAAAAGCCTTCAACCGTAAAACAAATAAAATTCCTATAAAATTAAATATAAACAATATAATAAAGTTTTTTTCCATTATTATTATTATTATTATTTATCTATTTATTTATTTATTTATTTATTTTTATTCCTCTTTTTTTTTTCTCTGTTCATTTATTCCTTATTCTGTCTATCATCACATTTCTTTCTCTTCCTCTAATCCTTATCTGTTATTTTCTATCTTCCTTCTTTCTTATTTCTTCTTTCTCTTTTCTCTTTTTTCTCTTATATTTTTGTTTCCTGTTTCTCCTCGTCCTCTTCTTCTCCATTTCCTTCCTCGTTACTATTATTCTTTCATTTATCATTCTTATATTATGCATGGCTTTCGTATGTATCCTTGCATGTTTGTATAGTAATTCTAACTTTTTTACTATTTTCCCATACCACTACTATTAGGTACTACTCATACTACTACTACTACTACTACTACTATTACTATTTTTCTCTTTAAAATTTTCTCTTATTTTGAATTATTCTGAACTTTTTTCCTAACTTAATTTTTTAGCCTTAATTTTAACCTTTTTCATTAACTACCATTAGTATTTTCACCTTTATTTCTAAGTCTGTTAACAAGTGATTAGCGTTGGGCGAGTTTTGGGCAGTTTTAGAAGGGGCGCTAACTTGGGGTATTTCCAGCGTGTTTTTGGGCTGGAGTATATAGAATTGTTGGAGGAAGGACAAGCAGGGAGCCCAATGTGTCGAGTGAAAGGTAATGGAGAAAGTTTTCCAATATTTCAGTTTACGCCTGTGTGCCTGGGAGATTGTGTATGTCTGTTTGTCTGTCTGTTTGTCTCTGTTTTTGTGTGTGTGTTTGTATATATATGTTGGTGTTTGTGTTCCTATCTATTTAATTGTTCAGTTATGTGGTCTCTCTCTCTCTCTCTCTCTCTCTCTCTCTCTCTCTCTCTCTCTCTCTCTCTCTCTCTCTCTCTCTCTCTCTCATGGATTAATGAAACTTTAACCCGAAGCTTCACACGAGGTGGTTCATATGAGTAAAGTTATGAACGTCACAAAACTTTCCCTAGAGAGAGAGAGAGAGAGAGAGAGAGAGAGAGAGAGAGAGAGGGTCCATGGAATCGGAAAAATCATTAAGAATTTTCCCTTTCCACACGAATCTGAACCTTTTATGTGAATGATGCTCCGAACTTCTGCTTCGAATGGTTCATATGAAGCAGTAAAGCGGGAAGGTTCGCCTCGGTGGCAGGGACGATGTGGCAATGGGAAGGTGAAAGTAGAATATTCAGAAAGAGAGAAAAATAAGAAAAAAAAGAAAGAAAGAAATTGAAAAGAGAGATAGAAAAAAAACAACAAAGAAAGTGAGAGAGTATTATTATAAAAGTCAAAAATATCACTCCACTATATCAATCGAGTTCAAATATAATACAATAAATTCATCAACTAATGAACAAAATATAGAAAATAGCAAATATAAAGAAAATAAGAAAGTACTGAGCAAAAGCCAATAATATAATATTGCAACACTTCACACCTGCCTTTACACCTGTCCGTCCCTCACCCCGGCCCCTCACACCTGGATGACTCTAATACCTGTCACACTTATCAAGACGTGAGGTAAACATGTTCTATTCACGTTTCATTTCCCTCACTTTCGTTTTCTTTAAATTTTCTTCCGTTTTCGTCTTATATTTTCTTTTTATATTGTATTTTCCTCTTTTAACCTTTACTCTTACATTTCTTTCTATTTTCTTCCTCATCTATTGACTTATCTTATATTTTTTTAACTATTCTCTTCTTTTTTTATTAACTCATCTTCTCTCCTTCCTCCTTTTCAATTCTTTCTACTCTCCCTTATTCTGCTTTTTATTCAGATTTCCATTTGGAGTGAAAAATAACCATTGAGTGTGATTTTGTATTTTCCAATCACCTGTAATTGCCAGGTGACATATTGTAGGTAAGGTGCACAGGTATCTAGGACTTGCTTTGTTAAGGGAGCCAATCATCGTGTGTGTGTGTGTGTGTGTGTGTGTGTGTGTGTGTGTGTGTGTGTGTGTGTGTGTGTGGTTATATTCAAGGTATTTGCCGGAAATGATTAAATATTCTCTATCTCTATCTCTCTCTCTCTCTCTCTCTCTCTCTTTCTTTATCTATCTATCTATCTATCTCTTTCGCAGTTATTTGTTTCCCTTTGCTCTGTCTTTACCTCAGTTTCACTTTTGCTGCATTTTTTATTTATTTTTTTATTTTCATTTTTCATTCGTTTGTCTTTCTTGCATATTTTTTACATTCCTTTTACCTCTCCTTTTATCACCTTCCCTCACACCCTCCTGCATTTTTAAACTCGGTTCTTTATTGTTTTTTTTTTTTTCTCTCTCTCTCTCTCTCTCTCTCTCTCTCTCTCTCTCTCTCTCTCTCTCTCTCTCTCTCTCTCTCTCTCTCTCTCTCTCTCTCTCTCTCTCTCGTTCTCTCTCTCTATGTTAAATAATTCTTCAGTTAAAACCCTAAAAAATATAACTGCTTATCTTCCTTCTTCTAATCCTTCTCTTCCTCCTCCTCATCACTATTCTTCCTTCCATCTCTTCCTTCTTACCTTTCTTACTTGCCTCTCTTCTTTTATTTTTTTTTCATCTTTCGCTTCATTATCTCAAAAAACATAAATAATACCACAAACGACTTATAATAGAAATGTTTGATTATTATTATTATCATTATTATTATCATTATTAGTATTTTCAGTAATAGTGGCTTGTATTATTTGCAAAAACATGAAAAATTATTAACTATTAACCATAATTTAAATAGTTCTTCAAATTATATGTTCTATTTAATCGTGTTCGAGTCATATCCCTGAATGAAGCACTAACCGAACTGAAAGGCACGGATTCAAAGTTTAATTTTCCTGAACTTGAACCTGAACTCCTGACCTCTATTCCCATTCCCTTTGTTCAGTCTGAGTAAGTCACCCTCCACCCTCCACTCTCCACCCTCCACTCTCCACACTCCACTCTCCACAGGTCAGAGAGTTACAGCTAAAACTTCACGAGCTCGTTGATTCGAAGCTGTCTCGTTTCATGTGGTCACTGGTTCGTGTCTGTGTTCACGAAGCGTCCCACACACACTAAATTTCCACCTCGAGTATCAATGTTTTGTATAAAGTTTCACGTGTCAAAATTCGTGTACAAATTTGAGTTAGTTGAAATTTATATTCAAATTTCTTTTTTTTTAAAGAATGGCCGTTACAAAAAACCGTTGGGACAGTTTAACGGACGAAACAAACTCACTAGACACCACTTTTTAAAATATATTGCACTATTCTCTCTCTCTCTCTCTCTCTCTCTCTCTCTCTCTCTCTCTCTCTCTCTCTCTCTCTCTCTCTCTCTCTCTCTCTCTCTCTCTCTCTCTCTCTCTCTCTCTCTCTTTGTGTGTGTTTGTGTTTTCTCTTTCTTGTTTCCTCTCGATCTTTCTCTTCCTTTTCTTCTTTTCTCTCTCCCCCCTTCCCTCCAGTGCTAAAAATGTTTCCGCCCTTCCGAGGAATATTTGGAGAGGTTAAAAGGAAAGTGGGGAGGGAGGCCTTTTGCTCTCCCTCCTTCCCTCCTTCCGTCTCGCTCTTTCTCCCTTTCTCCAAATTCTCGACAGTGGAGAAAGAATGGAATGGAAGAAAAGAGAGACAAATACATAGAAAGAAGAACGTGTGTGCATGTGTGTGTGTGTGGGTGTGGGGGGGGTGAGAGAGAGAGAGAGAGAGAGAGAGAGAGAGAGAGAGAGAGAGAGAGAGAGAGAGAAGAGAGAGAGAGAGAGAGTTGGATAAGTTACATAGACAGATAATGAGAAATGCTGAAGTATTTGATTAAAAGAGAGAGATAGAAAGAGAAAGATAAAGAGAGAGAGAGAGAGAGAAGAGAGAGAGAAAGAGAGAGAGAGAGAGAGAGAGAGAGAGAGAGAAATAACCACAAACAAAGAGGGATGAAGAGAGAGTGTTTAATTGAAATTCAGGACCTGTAAAGATTCTTTCTCTCTCTCTCTCTCTCTCTCTCTCTCTCTCTCTCTCTCTCTCTCTCTCTCTCTCTCTCTCTCTCTCTCTCTCTCTCTCTCTCTCTCTCTCTGACCCTTGCTTCTCCATTTTTTTGTAAGTTAAAAATGGAAGTTGGACAAACGTGAACATTTAAAAAGTCAAACTGAATACAAAAAATCAAACTGAAAAAGATCCTCGCCTCACTTTTACACTGACCATTCCTAGACGACCTTAGAAAGTGGTTGATGGAATATTTATTTATTTTATCTCTTCTTTATTTTTGTTAACACTTGCCAGACCAGACGTAGTAAGTTAGTTACATCTGTGCACAGGAAAAAAGAAAGAAAATGAAATAATACGACAGAGAAATTGAGAGGGAGAGGGAGAGAGAGAGAGAGAGGAAAGAAAAAAAAAGGAGTAAATTTCGTTATGCACTTTCAATTTGTTTTTTCTTTTGTATTTCAAAGCACAGAGTAACCAAAGAACATGAAGATAACTTTTTATTTCATGTGTTTGCGGAAATCGGAAAATATGGAAAATGAGTTAGTCTCTTCTCCTCTTTAGCTTAACATTAGCAAAAGGAAGGAAATCAAGTCGCAGTCTCTGGTTTTTTTTCCTCAGAATTTTCATCATTTCCCAAAATTTATCAAACCAATGAAGGAATGATTGAAGGAAGTTGTTAGTGTGTAGCAACCTCGATGTAGGAGTTAATTATGTAAACTGGTAGAGAGAGAGAGAGAGAGAGAGAGTGTGATTTTCTTCAGTCTCTGCTTTATTTAAATATTTTTCTTGTGTCACGTAAACAAAATATATGTGAAGTAAAATAATAAAGATAGGAATACATAAGAAAGGATAAATAGAAAATATAAAGAAAAATAAGTATAAAAAAAAAATTAGAATGAAATTATTGAAAAGTAACACAACAAGAAAAACAAAAATGAATATTGAGGAGAAATTATTCGAAAAAAAATAATTCAAAAATAAACCAAAACCGCAAATAAATGTAAAATAGAAGAAAAAAAATGGAAACCTTAGCAGAAGAAACAAGAAAAAAGTAAAATATTATTAACAGAAAATACTGTATAAATATTTAGTACAAAGAAAACGAAAATATTAAAAAAATGAAGAAAAAGACGAAAGATGAGAACTAAAGAAAATAGTTTAAGTTAGTCAAGCAAATTGAAATACACAAATATAGAGATAATGACAAAAAGAGAGAGAGAGAGAGAGAGAGAGAGAGAGAGAGAGAGAGAGAGAGGTAAACAGGGAGATGAGATGCATAATGTTCATCTCGCAAACTTGAGTGAGGTGGAGGAGGCTGGAACCCCCTCCCCCCCTCCCTCCCTCCCTCCCTCCCCAAGTTTCCTCCCTTCCCTCCATCTCTCCCTCGGACTGCAAGACTTGGCTTCACTAATTATATTTCTCTCTCTCTCTCTCTCTCTCTCTCTCTCTCTCTCTCTCTCTCTCTCTCTCTCTCTCTCTCTCTCTCTCTCTCTCTCTCTCTCTCTCTCTTTCTCCATTCTCCATTCTCCTTTCTCCCTTTTTCCTTTTACCTCCACTTTCCTCCTTCTCTCCATTCCCTTATCTCCCTCTTCTCTCCAT
Organism: Metacarcinus magister; assembly: GCA_029783475.1. Lineage (NCBI taxonomy): Eukaryota > Metazoa > Arthropoda > Malacostraca > Decapoda > Cancridae > Metacarcinus > Metacarcinus magister. Next base: position 802,262 of record JAPQNM010000036.1, read on the forward strand.
TTGACTTTCCTCCCTCCAATTTTTCCTTTTTCACTTTCCTTTCTATTTCCCTCCATTCTTAATTTCCTCCTCCATTCTCTCCACGAAGGTCACTGAAATGGAGGAAAGGAGGGAGGGAAAGAGAAAAGAGTTAGGAAATGGAGACAAAGATAAGGGGAGGGAGAGAGAGAGAGAGAATCTTTTTTTCCTTAGTTGCTATACTCTCCTTTCTCTCTTGTTATTTCCTTCTTCCTCTTCTATTTTTCTTTACTCCTTTCTTCTCTACCCTTCTCTCTCCTCTTCATTCTTCTCTTTTAACTCATCCTCTTCTTCTTCCTCCTCGTCAAGTAGTGCCTCAAGTTTTCCTCCTCCTCCTCCTCCTCCTCCTCCTCCTCCTCCTCCTCTGCTTCCTCCTCCATTTAACTTTTAATTTTCACTTCCTTCATTCTCTACATATATTACCTCACCTTTATTTTATGTACATTGTCATTATCTCGTTTCTGTTCTACCTTATATTTACTAACGACTCTTGTTGTTGTTGCTACTATTACTTTTACTACTACTACAACAACAATTCTTCGTTATATATATTGATTTAAGTAGTAGTAGTAGTAGTAGTAGTAGTGGTGGTGGTGGTGATGATAGTAATGATAATAACAACACACTCTAATCAACATTTTCCACACACTTGTTTTCAGTATATATGTCCACCAATCAACACACAATAGCGTCGCGTTCCCAAACTAAGAGACACAAAATTCTTCAGTATTTGTGTTGCAGCGCGGTGAGTATTGCGTGTGTCTTGCCTGCCTTGCCTTGTATTGCCTTGTATTGCTTCCTTTGCACTAACCCCCAAATTAGGACGGTGGAACACAAAGGGTTAGCATAGAGTACAGCAAGACCTTCCAATCCTGTGTAATGTTTATGTAATTAAGACTCATTGAACAAGCGTGGATCATAGGATTATCAAGGATTCTTTCTGTTATTTATAAGTCTGAGAGAGAGAGAGAGAGAGAGAGAGAGAGAGAGAGAGAGAGAGAGAGAGAGAGAGAATAATAACTCAATTAGTATCAATCTTCTGTTTTATTCTTAGTAATGAATTGAGAAGATTTTGAATTACTTCTTTGAGTTTTATTTTGAGTATGTTCACTTTTTTTCTTGGGGGGGGGTGGGGGGGTGGGGGGGGTGAAGTATTGTAGTTGTGTGGTTCTGTAAAAGTTTTGGAATTTTCGTAACAGGTTTTTGACATTTATAGTGCAGACCAGTCACTGTGTGTGTGTGTGTGTGTGTGTGTGTGTGTGTGTGTGTGTGTGTGTGTGTGTGTGTGTGTGCGTGTGCGTGCGTGTGTGTGTGTTGCAGGCTGCCTCGGGCTTGTCATGCTGTGTGTTGCTCCTTGTCCCTCTAGGATCACATTGCAATAACACCTCCTCCTCCTCCTCCTCCTCCTCCTCCTCCTCCTCCTCCTCCTCCTCCTCCTCTTCTTTTCCTTCCCCTTCTTTATATTATTAGTGTTATTATTGTTGTTATTATCATTATTGTTTTTCTCCTCCTCCTCCTCCTCCTCCTCCTCCTCTTTATATGTTTAGTATCAATATAAAAATTCCAACACTAAAGATTCCCTAGCCCTCGTACCTAACCTCTTTTAACATACATACACACACACATACACACACACACACACACACACACACACACACATACATACATATACAGCCACGTGTCTTTATAACCTTCATGAATCAGAGTTATTTTTAAACATTGATACGAGTGAATAAGTGAGGACGGAATGTGAGAAAGTACAGGAGACTCAAGACCCCGTGAGAGTATTGTTGACATTGTTGTGACGTGTCTTTGCAACGGTGCCAAGAAGGGTGACGCAAGATGGTGACACTGAAGATGAGTGATAGTGAATTGATGTGTAATGATGATGATGATGATGATGATGGTGATGGTGATGGTGATTTAAGGGGAAAAAAGTAAGATATGTAGTAGTGAAAAGAAGAAAAGTACAAGGAAATGATAAAAAAGTAACAATAATAATAATAGTAAGAAGAAGAAGAAGCTAGCAACACACACACACACACACACACACACACACACACACACACACACACACACACGTACACACACACCTATTCAATGGTTCATATAATATCCTGTAGTCACCTCAAGGGAGTTAATTAGCATCATTGAGAGAGAGAGAGAGAGAGAGAGAGAGAGAGAGAGAGAGAGAGAGAGAGAGAGAGAGAGAGAGAGAGAGCCTGTAGGATGTCTTGCAGAAGCTTTAATTAAGATAAGTAAATGTGGCAAGGGAATGCATTATTTTCTTTAATTTTTCTCTTTTGTCTTGTGGTTAAAGGTTATTATTGCTTGCTTTATTATCTTTATTATCTCTCTCTCTCTCTCTCTCTCTCTCTCTCTCTCTCTCTCTCTCTCTCTCTCTCTCTCTCTCTCTCTCTCTCTCTCTCTCTCACACACACACTCTGGCAAGGCATCCATTAACATTGTCTTAATCCAGGTGAGTTTCTCCAATTGCCCTTCATCAACCTCTTGGGAGGGAGCAATTAAGGACAGGTAAGGGAAGGGAAGGTGAGGGGAAGGGGAGGGAAGGGGGTGGGTAAAGTGCAGAGGAAAGGACAAGAAGGAAGAGCAATTATAGTAGCAATATGAGAGAGAGAGAGAGAGAGAGAGAGAGAGAGAGAGAGAGAGAGAACAAACATGAATGGAAGTAGGAAGAAAAGAAATAATAATCACCTCGTATACCTTCCTCCTCCTCCTCTACCTCCTCCTCCTCCTCCTCCTCCTCCTCCTCCTCCTCCTCCTCCTCCTCCTCTATAAAATCGCCAAAAATCCTCGTTTCCTCCACACGAAGCAAAAAATGAAAGGAG
>JAPQNM010000036.1:810128-830128 GCA_029783475.1 Metacarcinus magister
CTCTATTTATCTCTCTATCTCTATCGCGCTCTCTCTCTCTCTCTCTCTCTCTCTCTCTCTCTCTCTCTCTCTCTCTCTCTCTCTCTCTCTCTCTCTCTCTCTCTCTCTCTCTCTCCCTCCCTCTCTCCAAACTCCTACAGCAAAATCATAATATTCTCCCCCTCCTCCCCCTCCCCCTCCTCCTCCTCCTCCTCTCCTCCTCTGTGTCTTCCTTCTTAAATAGTCTTCAGTGGACCAATTAGCGCCAATACTTATTTTTATCATTAATAATTATTTTTATCATTAATATTTATTTTTATCATTAATATATATTTTTATCATTAATATTTATTTTTATCATTAATATTTATTTTTATCATTAATATTTATTTTTATCATTAATATTATTTTTATCATTAATATTTATTTTTATCATTAATATATATTTTTATCATTAATATATATTTTTATCATTAATATATATTTTTATCATTAATATTTATTTTTATCATTAATATTTATTTTTATTATTAATATATATTTTTATCATTAATATATATTTTTATCATTAATATATATTTTTATCATTAATATATATTTTTATCATTAATATTTATTTTTATCATTAATATATATTTTTATCATTAATATATATTTTTATCATTAATATTTATTTATATCATTAATATTTATTTTTTATCATTAATATTTATTTTTATCATTAATATTTATTTTTATCATTAATATATATTTTTATCATTAATATATATTTTTATCATTAATATATATTTTTATCATTAATATATATTTTTATCATTAATATATATTTTTATCATTAATATTTATTTTTATCATTAATATATATTTTTATCATTAATATTTATTTTTATCATTAATATTTATTTTTATCATTAATATATATTTTTATCATTAATATATATTTTTATCATTAATATATATTTTTATCATTAATATTTATTTTTATCATTAATATTTATTTTTATCATTAATATTTATTTTTATCATTAATATTTATTTTTATCATTAATATATATTTTTATCATTAATATATATTTTTATCATTAATATTTATTTTTATCATTAATATATATTTTTATCATTAATATATATTTTTATCATTAATATTTATTTTTATCATTAATATTTATTTTTATCATTAATATATATTTTTATCATTAATATATATTTTTATCATTAATATATATTTTTATCATTAATATATATTTTTATCATTAATATATATTTTTATCATTAATATATATTTTTATCATTAATATTTATTTTTATCATTAATATTTATTTTTATCATTAATATTTATTTTATCATTAATATTTATTTTTATCATTAATATATATTTTTATCATTAATATATATTTTTATCATTAATATTATTTTTATCATTAATATATATTTTTATCATTAATATATATTTTTATCATTAATATTATTTTTATCATTAATATTTATTTTTATCATTAATATATATTTTTATCATTAATATTTATTTTTATCATTAATATATATTTTTATCATTAATATATATTTTTATCATTAATATATATTTTTATCATTAATATTTATTTTTATCATTAATATTTATTTTTTATCATTAATATTTATTTTTATCATTAATATTATTTTTATCATTAATATATATTTTTATCATTAATATATATTTTTATCATTAATATATATTTTATCATTAATATATATTTTTATCATTAATATATTTTTATCATTAATATTTATTTTTATCATTAATATTATTTTTATCATTAATATTTATTTTTATCATTAATATATATTTTTATCATTAATATATATTTTTATCATTAATATATATTTTTATCATTAATATATATTTTTATCATTAATATTTATTTTTATCATTAATATATATTTTTATCATTAATATATATTTTTATCATTAATATATATTTTTATCATTAATATTATTTTTATCATTAATATATATTTTTATCATTAATATTTATTTTTATCATTAATATATATTTTTATCATTAATATTATTTTTATCATTAATATTTATTTTTATCATTAATATATATTTTTATCATTAATATATATTTTTATCATTAATATTTATTTTTATCATTAATATATATTTTATCATTATATATATTTTTATCATTAATATATATTTTTATCATTAATATTTATTTTTATCATTAATATTTATTTTTATCATTAATATTTATTTTTATCATTAATATTTATTTTTATCATTAATATATATTTTTATCATTAATATATATTTTATCATTAATATTTATTTTATCATTAATATTATTTTTATCATTAATATATATTTTTATCATTAATATTTATTTTTATCATTAATATTTATTTTTATCATTAATATTTATTTTTATCATTAATATATATTTTTATCATTAATATTATTTTTATCATTAATATTTATTTTTATCATTAATATATATTTTTATCATTAATATTTATTTTTATCATTAATATATATTTTTATCATTAATATTTATTTTATCATTAATATTTATTTTTATCATTAATATATATTTTTATCATTAATATATATTTTTATCATTAATATATATTTTATCATTAATATTTATTTTTATCATTAATATATTATTTTATCATTAATATATATTTTATCATTAATATTTATTTTTATCATTAATATTTATTTTTATCATTAATATTTATTTTTATCATTAATATTTATTATTATAATTATTAATATTTATTTACTCCAACAGCAACACTTCCTTAACATGTATTATTATTAATTTCAAAACCTTTAACTTCAATATAAGTTTTCGTGGATTTGTGATGAAAATGGATTCGTGAAATTTTTGGCCCGAAGATTTCCACCAGAATTTGAGTCCAAAATAGTTTTAGTCATTTTACAAATAAAGTATTAGTCCTACAAAAAAGATGTATAGATACAAAGTTGTTCAGCTTGACAAGTTCTATCTGATGGTGTCATCCGTTTGTAAATTACTCTTTTGGTTTAGGAGAAAAATGTAATTAAGTAGAAGTTTCGTGTAAAATACAAATATATCAATATCTCCATTACTTACATTCCAATTACATTCTAGTAAAGCTCAAGGAACGGGCGTCTCCTGCTCTATATTTACTATTACGTATGTTTTTTACGTAAACCTCATACTTTTCGAGTTATTTTGAAAAACATGATTTCATGAAAAAAATCTAAGGTGACACCCTTGAAAATTTCGTGAAAAATTTCCACACCTCAGAATTTCATGAAAATTTGTACCTAAAGGTTTTCAGTCAAACTGAACACGAATCTGGACTCAGTTTCATCATTACTATAATATTAAACACTATATACGCATGTGTGATACGCCTAAAACTATTTATTCTCTCTATTTATCTCTCTATCTCTATCGCGCTCTCTCTCTCCTCTCTCTCTCTCTCTCTCTCCTCTCTCTCTCTCTCTCTCTCTCATCTCTCTCTCTCTCTCTCTCTCCCTCTCTCCAAACTCCTACAGCAAAATCATAATATTCTCCCCCTCCTCCCCCCTCCTCCCCTCCCTCCTCCCTCCCTCCTCCTCCTCCTCTGTGTCTTCCTTCTTAAATAGTCTTCAGTGGACCAATTAGCGCCAATATTTATTTTTATCATTAATATTTATTTTTATCATTAATATTTATTTTTATCATTAATATATATTTTTATCATTAATATTTATTTTTATCATTAATATTTATTTTTATCATTAATATTTATTTTTATCATTAATATTATTTTTATCATTAATATTATTTTTATCATTAATATATATTTTTATCATTAATATATATTTTTATCATTAATATTTATTTTATCATTAATATTTATTTTTATCATTAATATTTATTTTTATCATTAATATTTATTTTTATCATTAATATATATTTTTATCAATAATATATATTTTTATCATTAATATATATTTTATCATTAATATTTATTTTTATCATTAATATATATTTTTATCATTAATATATATTTTTATCATTAATATTTATTTTTATCATTAATATTTATTTTTATCATTAATATTTATTTTTATCATTAATATTATTTTTATCATTAATATATATTTTTATCATTAATATATATTTTTATCATTAATATATATTTTTATCATTAATATATATTTTTATCATTAATATATATTTTTATCATTAATATTTATTTTTATCATTAATATATATTTTTATCATTAATATTTATTTTTATCATTAATATTTATTTTTTATCATTAATATATATTTTTATCATTAATATATATTTTTATCATTAATATATATTTTTATCATTAATATTATTTTTATCATTAATATTTATTTTTATCATTAATATATATTTTTATCATTAATATTTATTTTTATCATTAATATTTATTTTTATCATTAATATATATTTTTATCATTAATATTTATTTTTATCATTAATATTATTTTTATCATTAATATTTATTTTTATCATTAATATTATTTTTATCATTAATATTTATTTTTATCATTAATATTATTTTTATCATTAATATTATTTTTATCATTAATATATATTTTTATCATTAATATATATTTTTATCATTAATATTTATTTTTATCATTAATATTTATTTTTATCATTAATATTATTTTTATCATTAATATATATTTTTATCATTAATATTTATTTTATCATTAATATTTATTTTTATCATTAATATTTATTTTTATCATTAATATTTATTTTTATCATTAATATTTATTTTATCATTAATATATATTTTTATCATTAATATATATTTTTATCATTAATATATATTTTTATCATTAATATTTATTTTTATCATTAATATTTATTTTTATCATTAATATTTATTTTTATCATTAATATATATTTTTATCATTAATATATATTTTTATCATTAATATATATTTTATCATTAATATATATTTTATCATTAATATATTTTTATCATTATATATATTTTTATCATTATTTATTTTTATCATAATATATATTTTTATCATTAATATATTTTTATCATTAATATATATTTTTATCATTAATATTATTTTTATCATAATATATATTTTTATCATTAATATTTATTTTTATCATTAATATTTATTTTTATCATTAATATTTATTTTATCATTAATATATATTTTTATCATTAATATTTATTTTTTATCATTAATATATATTTTTATCATTAATATATTTTTATCATTAATATTTATTTTTATCATTAATATTTATTTTATCATTAATATTTATTTTTATCATTAATATTATTTTATCATTAATATTTATTTTTATCATTAATATATATTTTTATCATTAATATTTATTTTTATCATTAATATTTATTTTTATCATTAATATATATTTTTATCATTAATATATATTTTTATCATTAATATTTATTTTTATCATTAATATTTATTTTTATCATTAATATATTTTTTATCATTAATATATATTTTTATCATTAATATTATTTTTATCATTAATATTATTTTTATCATTAATATTTATTTTTATCATTAATATTATTTTTATCATTAATATATATTTTATCATTAATATTTATTTTATCATTAATATTTATTTTTATCATTAATATTTATTTTTATCATAATATTATTTTTATCATTATATATATTTTTATCATTAATATATATTTTTATCATTTAATATATTTTTATCATAATATTATTTTTATCATTAATATTTATTTTTATCATTAATATTTATTTTTATCATTAATATTATTTTTATCATTAATATTATTTGTATCATTAATATTTATTTTTTATCATTAATATTTATTTTTATCATTAATATATATTTTTATCATTAATATATATTTTTATCATTAATATTTATTTTTATCATTAATATTTATTTTTATCATTAATATTATTTTTATCATTAATATTTATTTTTATCATTAATATATATTTTATCATTAATATATATTTTTATCATTAATATTATTTTTATCATTAATATTTATTTTATCATTAATATTTATTTTATCATTAATATTTATTTTTATCATTATATATATTTTTATCATTAATATATATTTTTATCATGAATATATTTTTATCATTAATATTTTTTATCATTAATATTTATTTTTATCATTAATATATATTTTTATCATTAATATTTATTTTTTATCATTAATATTATATTTTTATCATAATATATTATTTTTATCATTATATTTATTTTTATCATTAATATTTATTTTTATCATTAATATTTATTTTTATCATTAATATTTATTTTATCATTAATATTATTTTTATCATTATATTTATTTTTATCATAATATATATTTTTATCATTAATATTTATTTTTATCATTAATATATATTTTTTATCATTAATATTTATTTTTATCATAATATTTATATTTTATCATTAATATTATTTTTATCATTAATATTTATTTTTATCATTAATATTTATTTTTATCATTAATTTATTTTATCATTAATATTTATTTTTATCATTAATATTTATTTTTATCATTAAATTATTTTTATCATTAATATATATTTATATCATTATATATATTTTTATCATTAATATATATTTTTATCATTAATATTTATTTTATCATTAATATTTATTTTTATCATTAATATTTATTTTTATCATTATATTTATTTTTTATCATTAATATTTATTTTTATCATTAATATATATTTTTATCATTAATATTTATTTTTATCATTAATATTTATTTTATCATTAATATTTATTTTATCATTAATATATATTTTTAGCATTAATATTTATTTTTATCATTAATAGTTATTTATCATATATTATTGTTATCATTAATTATATTTTTATCATTAATATTATTTTTATCATTAATATATATTTTTATCATTAATATTTATTTTTATCATTAATATTATTTTTTATCATTAATATATATTTTTATCATTAATATTTATTTTATCATTAATATTTATTTTTATCATTAATATATATTTTTATCATTAATATTATTTTTATCATTAATATATATTTTATCATTAATATATATTTTTATCATTATATATATTTTTATCATTAATATTTATTTTTATCATTAATATTATTTTTATCATTAATATATATATTTTATCATTAATATTTATTTATATCAATTATTATTTTTATCATTAATATTATTGTATCATTAATATTTATTTTTATCATTAATATATATTTTATCATTAATATATATTTTTATCATTAATATATATTTTTATCATTAATATATATTTTTATCATTAATATATATTTTTATCATTAATATTTATTTTTATCATTAATATATATTTTTATCATTAATATTATTTTTATCATTAATATTTATTTTTTATCATTAATATATATTTTTATCATTAATATATATTTTTATCATTAATATATATTTTTATCATTAATATTATTTTTATCATTAATATTTATTTTTATCATCAATATTTATTTTTATCATCAATATTTATTTTTATCATTAATATATATTTTTATCATTAATATATATTTTTATCATTAATATTTATTTTTATCATTAATATATATTTTTATCATTAATATATATTTTTATCATTAATATTTATTTTTATCATTAATATTTATTTTTATCATTAATATATATTTTTATCATTAATATATATTTTTATCATTAATATATATTTTTATCATTAATATATATTTTTATCATTAATATATATTTTTATCATTAATATTATTTTTATCATTAATATATATTTTTATCATTAATATATATTTTTATCATTAATATTTATTTATATCATTATTATTTATTTTTATCATTAATATTTATTTTTATCATTAATATTTATTTATATCATTAATATATATTTTTATCATTAATATATATTTTTATCATTAATATATATTTTTATCATTAATATATATTTTTATCATTAATATATATTTTTATCATTAATATTATTTTTATCATTAATATTTATTTTTATCATTAATATATATTTTTATCATTAATATATATTTTTATCATTAATATATATTTTTATCATTAATATATATTTTTATCATTAATATTTATTTTTATCATTATTATTTATTTTTATCATTAATATTTATTTTTATCATTAATATATATTTTTATCATTAATATATATTTTTATCATTAATATATATTTTTATCACTAATATTTATTTTTATCATTAATATATATTTTTATCATTAATATTTATTTTTATCATTAATATTTATTTTTTATCATTAATATATATTTTTATCGTTAATATATATTTTTATCATTAATATTTATTTTTTATCATTAATATATATTTTTATCATTAATATATATTTTTATCATTAATATATATTTTTATCATTAATATTTATTTTATCATTAATATTTATTTTTATCATTATATTTATTTTTATCATCAATATTTATTTTTATCATTAATATATATTTTTATCATTAATATATATTTTTATCATTAATATTTATTTTTATCATTAATATATATTTTTATCATTAATATATATTTTTATCATTAATATTTATTTTTATCATTAATATTTATTTTTATCATTAATATATATTTTTATCATTAATATATATTTTTATCATTAATATATATTTTTATCATTAATATATATTTTTATCATTAATATATATTTTTATCATTAATATTTATTTTTATCATTATTATTTATTTTTTATCATTAATATTTATTTTTATCATTAATATTTATTTGTATCATTAATATATATTTTTATCATTAATATATATTTTTATCATTAATATATATTTTTATCATTAATATTATTTTTATCATTAATATATATTTTATCATTAATATTTATTTTTATCATTAATATTTATTTTTATCATTAATATATTTTTATCATTAATATATATTTTTATCATTAATATATATTTTTATCATTAATATATATTTTTATCATTAATATTTATTTTTATCATTATATTTATTTTTATCATTAATATTTATTTTTATCATTAATATACATTTTTATCATTAATATATATTTTTATCATTAATATATATTTTTATCACTAATATTTATTTTTATCATTAATATATATTTTTATCATTAATATTTATTTTTATCATTAATATATATTTTTATCATTAATATTTATTTTTATCATTAATATTTATTTTTATCATTAATATATATTTTTATCATTAATATATATTTTTATCATTAATATATATTTTTATCATTAATATATATTTTTATCATTAATATTTATTTTTATCATTAATATATATTTTTATCATTAATATTTATTTTTATCATTAATATTTATTTTTATCATTAATATATATTTTTATCATTAATATATATTTTTATCATTAATATTTATTTTTATCATTAATATTTATTTTTATCATTAATATTTATTTTTATCATCAATATTTATTTTTATCATTAATATATATTTTTATCATTAATATATATTTTTATCATTAATATTTATTTTTATCATTAATATATATTTTTATCATTAATATATATTTTTATCATTAATATATATTTTTATCATTAATATTTATTTTTATCATTATTATTTATTTTTATCATTAATATTTATTTTTATCATTAATATATATTTTTATCATTAATATATATTTTTATCATTAATATTTATTTTTATCATTAATACTTATTTTTATCATTAATATATATTTTTATCATTAATATTTATTTTTATCATTAATACTTATTTTTATCATTAATATATATTTTTATCATTAATATTTATTTTTATCATTAATATATATTTTTATCACTAATATTTATTTTTATCATTAATATATATTTTTATCATTAATATTTATTTTTATCATTAATATTTATTTTTATCATTAATATATATTTTTATCATTAATATATATTTTTATCATTAATATATATTTTTATCATTAATATTTATTTTTATCATTAATATATATTTTTATCATTAATATATATTTTTATCATTAATATTTATTTTTATCATTAATATATATTTTTATCATTATTATTTATTTTTATCATTAATATTTATTTTTATCATTAATATATATTTTTATCATTATATTTATTTTTATCATTATATTTATTTTTATCATTAATATTTATTTTTATCATTAATATACACTTTTTATCATTAATATATATTTTTATCATTAATATTTATTTTTATCATTAATACTTATTTTTATCATTAATATATATTTTTATCATTAATATTTATTTTTATCATTAATACTTATTTTTATCATTAATATATATTTTTATCATTAATATTTATTTTTATCATTATTATTTATTTTTATCATTAATATTTATTTTTATCATTAATATTTATTTTTATCATTATTATTTATTTTTTATCATTAATATTTATTTTTATCATTAATATATATTTTTATCATTAATATATATTTTTATCATTAATATTTATTTTTATCATTAATATATATTTTTATCATTAATATATATTTTTATCATTAATATATATTTTTATCATTAATATTTATTTTTATCATTAATATATATTTTTATCATTAATATATATTTTTATCATTAATATTTATTTATATCATTATTATTTATTTTTTATCATTAATATTTATTTTTATCATTAATATTTATTTCTATCATTAATATATATTTTTATCATTAATATATATTTTTATCATTAATATTTATTTTTATCATTAATATTTATTTTTATCATTAATATATATTTTTATCATTAATATATATTTTTATCATTAATATTTATTTTTATCATTAATATATATTTTTATCATTAATATATATTTTTATCATTAATATATATTTTTATCACTAATATTTATTTTTATCATTAATATATATTTTTATCATTAATATTTATTTTTATCATTAATATTTATTTTTATCATTAATATATATTTTTATCATTAATATATATTTTTATCATTAATATTTATTTTTATCATTAATACTTATTTTTATCATTAATATATATTTTTATCATTAATATATATTTTTATCATTAATGTATATTTTTATCATTAATATTTATTTTTATCATTAATATATATTTTTATCATTAATATATATTTTTATCATTAATATATATTTTTATCATTAATATATATTTTTATCATTAATATTATTTTTATCATTATTATATATTTTTATCATTAATATTTATTTTTATCATTATTATTTATTTTTATCATTAATATTTATTTTTATCATTAATATACATTTTTATCATTAATATATATTTTTATCATTAATATTTATTTATATCATTAATACTTATTTTTATCATTAATATATATTTTTTATCATTAATATATATTTTTATCATTAATATATATTTTTATCATTAATATTTATTTTTATCATTATTATTTATTTTTATTATTAATATTTATTTTTATCATTAATATTTATTTTTATCATTATTATTTATTTTTATCACTAATATTTATTTTTATCATTAATATATATTTTTATCATTAATATTTATTTTTATCATTAATATTTATTTTCATCATTAATATTTATTTTTATCATTAATATTAATTTTTATCATTAATATTTATTTTTATCATTATTATTTATTTTTGTCATTAATATATATTTTTATCATTAATATATATTTTTATCATTAATATTTATTTTTATCATTAATATTTATTTTTATCATTAATATTTATTTTTATCATTAATATTTATTTTTATCATTAATATTTATTTTTATCATTAATATTTATTTTTATCATTAATATTTATTTTTATCATTAATATATATTTTTATCATTAATATATATTTTTATCATTAATATATATTTTTATCATTAATATTTATTTTTTATCATTAAATATATTTTTATCATTAATATTTATTTCTATCATTAATATATATTTTTATCATTAATATTTATTTTTATCATCAATATTTATTTTTATCATCAATATTTATTTTTATCATTAATATTTATTTTTATCATTAATATTTATTTTTATCATTAATATTTATTTTCATCATTAATATTTATTTTCATCACCAATATTTATTTTTATCATCAATATTTATTTTCATCATTAATATTTATTTTTATCATTAATATTTATTTTTATCACCAATAATTATTTTTATCACCAATATTTATTTTTATCATCAATATTTATTTGTATCATTAATATTTATTTTTATCATCAATATTTATTTGTATCATTAATATATATTTGTATCATTGAAATTTATTTTTATCATTAATATTTATTTTTATCATTATTATTTATTTTTATCATTAATATTTATTTTTATCATTAATATTTATCTTTTATTATTAATATTTATTTTTATCATTAATATTTATTTTTATCATTATTATTATTTTTTATCATTAATATTTATTTTTATCATTAATATTTATTTTTATCATTAATATTTATTTTTATCATTAATATTTATTTTTATCATTAATATTTATTATTATAATTATTAATATTTATTTACTCCAACAGCAACACTTCCTTAACATGTATTATTATTAATTTCAAAACCTTTAACTTCAATATAAGTTTTCGTGGATTTGTGATGAAAATGGATTCGTGAAATTTTTGGCCCGAAGATTTCCACCAGAATTTGAGTCCAAAATAGTTTATTCATTTTCCAAGTAAAGTATTAGTCCTACAACAAAGATGTATAGAAACAAAGTTGTTCAGCTTGACAAGTTCTATCTGATGGTGTCATCCGTTTGTAAATTACTCTTTGGTTTAGGAGAAAAATGTAATTAAGTAGAAGTTTCGTGTAAAATACAAATATATCAATATCTCCATTACTTACATTCCAATTACATTCTATTAAATCTCAAAGGAACGGGCGTCTCCTGCTCTATATTTACTATTACGTATGTTTTTTACGTAAACCTCATACTTTTCGAGTTATTTTGAAAAACATGATTTCATGAAAAAAATCTAAGGTGACACCCTTGAAAATTTCGTGAAAAATTTCCACACCTCAGAATTTCATGAAAATTTGTACCTAAAGGTTTTCAGTCAAACTGAACACGAATCTGGACTCAGTTTCATCATTACTATAATATTAAACACTATATACGCATGTGTGATACGCCTAAAACTATTTATTCTCTCTATTTATCTCTCTATCTCTATCGCGCTCTCTCTCTCTCTCTCTCTCTCTCTCTCTCTCTCTCTCTCTCTCTCTCTCTCTCTCTCTCTCTCTCTCTCTCTCTCTCTCCCTCTCCTCTCTCCAAACTCCTCAGCATCATCATCTCTCTCTCCCTCCTCCCCTCTCCCAAACTCCTACGCAAAATCATATCTCTCCCCCTCCTCCCCCTCCCCCTCCTCCTCCTCCTCCTCCTCCTCCTCTGTGTCTTCCTTCTTAAATAGTCTTCAGTGGACCAATTAGCGCCAATATTTATTTTTATCATTAATATTTATTTTTATCATTAATATTTATTTTTATCATTAATATATATTTTCATCATTATTATTTATTTTTATCATTAATATATATTTTTATCATTAATATTTATTTTTATCATTAATATATATTTTCATCATTATTATTTATTTTTATCATTAATATATATTTTTACTATCCTGTATCCTTCACTCTAGACTAGATAGTGTACTCACAAACAGCCTCGTAAGGGCCAGCAGGCCTGTTGCTGTTTGTTCTTCCTATGTGTTCCTGTGTGTTCCTCTTGTATGACTAGGTACTAAATATTCTTCTTTAATACCTTACTATAATAATTTTTCCCTTCCTTGCTTCCTCTTTCCTTCTTCCTTTTAATATAACAAGACTCAGGTAAGATTGGGGGGGAGGGGGGGGAAGGTGGCGGGGGGGCGGCTCTTCTCCACCTCTCCACTTTCTTAATTACACAGGTGAGCGGAAAGCAGGTGTGTACTTCTCATTAGGTGGTGCTGCAGGTGTAGGTGTGGGAGGGACCGAGAGACAGACAGACAGACAGATAGACAGACAGACAGACAGACAGACAGACAGACAGACAGACAGACAGACAGACAGACAGACAGACAGACAGACACACATAATCTATAATAAACAGTCAGAAAAATGTATTAACCATAAAAAAGATAAAAAAAAATACAAAGACTAAATCAGATCAAAGGAAGTCAAGTTATGCAACCAAAAATATGAACAATAAAGTTGAAAAGCATCTTAATTTTCGTGGCCAAATTAAGACATCACTCGCAGCCTCGTGGAAATATCGTTTAAAAGAGTGTGGGAAGAAGAAGAAGAAGAAGAAGAAGAAGGCAATTAAATATATTATGAAAAAAGAAAAATAATAGAAAAAAACAAGAAAATTAAGAAGAATAGAATGAAAAAAAAAATTCGAAAAAGAAGAAGAAGAAGAAGAAAATTTAGTAAAGAAACGTTTGCAGGAATGAGAAGATTAGGTAATGCCTCACGGGTCCTTTAGTTGGGAGGAAGAGGAGGCGAGAGAGTGGGGGAAAGTTTGCACAGAGAAAGGCACAGAGGGAAGGCAGTGTGGGCGGTGTTGTTAGCAAGTTGTGAGGGAAGACTACGTGTTGTTAGGGTGATAGTAGACTTTGGGTAAGAATGAGAGAGAGAGATAAAAGAAAGAGAGAGAGAGAGAGAGAGAGACTGAGTACCCTTTCCTCACACATCACACCAAAGTACTTTAGAGATACAAAACATTTAAGAGAATCCAAACATTCCCCTCCCTCCCTACCCTTCCCTCCCTCCTTCCCTAATACAGCCTCCATCCCTTCCTTCCCTTATGTCCCTTGAGATTTAAAGGCTCCTTCATACCCCCCCCAGCCCCCCAGTACCCAGTCCCCCCATCCAGCCCCCAGCATCCCAGCACCCTTGCACACGCTAACACAACACAACCATCCAATTACGAAACGAGGGTCTGGGAAAGGGGAGGAGAACATAGAGGAGTGACTTGCACCATTTTGCGTTAACTTTAAGATGTAAATAAGAAATGAATTGATAAGTTGATAAGTAAGTGAGTTAATAAAAGTGGAAATTGTTGTAGTTTCAGTGTTATTAGGAAAGGGTTGTTTAGTTTTGTCTCCCTAAAGTGAAAGAAATAAGACACGAAATAGTTGCAAAAATATACTACAAGAATGTTCACTCTTAACCAGTGTACAGGCACTGTGGAACTGCAGCACCTCTTGTTGTCACTTGATATTAACGATAACATTCAATATAATGAGTCCTTTTTTTATTTAATTCTTTCTTTTTACTTGTACATTATATAATCCTTAAGCTTAATGTCAGTAGCCATCCCCTTAGTTTATAAGAAAAAAAATACAAAAATCCTTGTAGTGAACTGTGTGGTTCATAGTTCCAGCAACGCGGTGTTTGGCTGTCGTGCGCGTGCGTACATGGCCAAGATAGGAAGCTGCATGCTAGGGAGAGAGAGCACTGTTTTTTTATATGTTTGTTTCCTTATACGCAATATTAAAACAATGGCTAAATTTTTTCTGAAGCAGCACCCCCACTAATTTTAGCTATGAGCCCCCACTGCTCTTAACTAATAAGGAAAACTGGAATATATGAAACAGCAGATGTGTAAATGACTGGATATAACATTGCGAGTCTTATTTGTACTAAACCAGACCAGTAACCATTGCTAATAATGTTGAGAAGAGGAAGGTTTACATATAATAAGAAAGAACTACAAGTCTACCATTAATCTCTTCTGTTTTCTGTTATCCCTAATGTAGAGCAAGATTTTGGCGCCAGAGTTACTATTGTAATATCTCTGAAAGTTGACGTTATTTCTCACTACAGTTGTGCTTCATGTGATGTAGCATAGCATTGAATTTATTATACATACATAGTGACTTAGGAAACCTGTAAATATGTATGAATAACGAAGAAAATTATTGCACAGTCTTGCATCATTGGTACCGGTTGGCGGAGAAGAAAATGGAGGCGCCTTGGGGAACTATGTTAAAAGGTGCGATGTGTTCTGTAATGTTTGTATCAAGTTGTAAGACGTTAGGGAATACTTTTGCGCCACATACACGCACGCACGCACACGCACACGCACACGCACACGCACGCACACACACACACACACACACACACACACACACCAAGTGGACAGCTGTGGTCCTCGATCCCTTTGTTCAAGTGAGTTGCATAATAGTGTTACGTAAGACATGAATATATAAAAAAAAACTCTTTGTACTACATGTGCTTATGTAACGTATAAATTCATGTATATTTAAGGAATTGGGTAAATGTTTAGAAGACAAATTATTTCAAAGATGATGTAATAGTAGTAGTAGTAGTTATTGTTGTTGTTGTGGTGATGTGTGAGGGGAGCCCCGAGGTTCGATCCCCTAGACGTGATGTTGGAGAGTAGAGTAGCGGTAGACTGTCCCTGGTAGTGTGTGTGTGTGTGTGTGTGTGTACAGATTGCCACCTTGAAGGGGTGTCCCTGGTATAAATTATAGTATGTGTCGCAGCTTATAGTGGCCTCGCGGACCTGGTGGTCACGTGAGGTGAAGTGACAGGTGAGGTGAGGTGAGGTCAAGTTAATCTAGATCTCAACCGCGCTATCTAGGGAAGTAATGATATGTAATTATAGGTTCAACCTCTGAATGTGGGTGCATGTATGTGTGTATGTGTGTGTGTGTGTGTGTGTATGTGTATATATGGAGTTTTACTACATCATAACCAACATAACCTTTTCTCCGCCCACACCCGCCCTCCCTTCACCCCGCCCATCTGCTCCCCTGCTGTGGGTGTGAGAGGCGGGCGGTGGCCAAGTATAATTCCACCCCCACCTACACCCACCCCAGCGCCAGGTATGAGCCATGTAAATCATTAATAGTAATCACTTACACATCTGTGTGTGTGTGTGTGTGTGTGTGTTATCACGTTGGGTAGAGTCAGGAAGTTTATACGAGATACATACTATCTCTCTCTCTCTCTCTCTCTCTCTCTCTCTCTCTCTCTCTCTCTCTCTCTCTCTCTCTCTCTCTCTCTCTCTCTCTCTCTCTCTCTCTCTCTTTCTTTCCTTGGGCGTGGGTGAGTTGTCCTTGGCGGGTAGAGGTGGCAGGCACTGAACACGTGGAAGAGTGAGAAAGAGAAAGAGAGAAACTGCACATATTGGCACTTCTCATCATAAGTACAAATTTCTCTTCTTTTTACTAATTGGTTAATGTTATCACTATAGAAATCCAAAATAATAATGATAATGATTTTGCTGAAGTTAAGTGTGTAATGCAAAATGAATTAGGGAAAATCGTTAAAAAGACAAAACATACATACATAAATTTTGCAAGAGAGAGAGAGAGAGAGAGAATGCTAGTAATTTTGCATCATTTAATAGCATTACGCAAAGGTGAATGAGGTCAGGTAGCGGTGGTGTCACTTTGCAGAAGGGTCACGGAAGGACAGCTAGTCTACCGCTTCGCCAAGACTGACAATGCGATGCTCGTTTTCTTTGAGTGCGTCAGGCCAGTGGCAAGCATGGCGAGGGTGACTCTTCTGGGGCCGCGGGTCATACAAGGTTGGCGTGCTGGGGGTAGGTAGGACGTGGGGGGGGCGTGCCGGGTGTGTCCTGGGGTGGTGGTGAGGGCGTGGTGGGCTTAGTAAGGAGTCAGGTGTGGGGTGAATAGACTCTGCAGTGGATTTGTGGATCAAGAGACGTAAAGGGTTCGCAATGTGTGCTGTGAAGGGAATGTGTGTATGGGGGGGGGGGGGGGTGAGGGGGTTTACAGGGGATGTAGCGTGTCTGGGTGAGGGGAAGAGCGGTGAGGGGAGGGGGGTGTTACCGGCGAGGGGGCGTGGTCGAGAGGGCGGGCGAGGGGAGTCACCTTGAGTTGTCCTTCACCGCCCTTCCGTCATTCCCTCGTGTTCCCTTGTGGCCCGCCCTTCAGGCTGCCGCGGCGGGGGGAATCACGATAATATTAACTAAAGGGGTGACGGTACCTTAGTGGGGGACAGGGAGAGGCCGGACAGAAGGGCGGGGCCGGGGAGGGGACGGAGGGGGCGGGAGGTGAGTGGATACGAGGGAAGGGAAAGAGAGGCTGCCGCGGCGTCGACTCCCGGAGCTCAACAGTTCACCTCTGGACGCCGTGGGAGGAGGACGTAAGCCGCCGCGCTCTTACAGGCACCATGGACGACTCCAAAAAGAAGTGTTCAGGTAGGGCTGCTGGGACACCCCAGCCTGGAAACCCCTTATCCGCGGGCGTGAGGGGGGTGCCTGGAGTGCGTGCGTGCGTGCGCGGGCCGGCGTGGTGGCGCGGGCGGCGGGCGTGTTTGTGTGTGTGTGTGTGTGTGAGTGTGTGTGTGTTGCAGGAAGCCATTAATTGGTGCGTGTGTTTTAACGTGTCGCCAACGGTGTCCTCGTGCTTGTGTTGCTGTCTTAGTGCGTTTGTGAATGGCTTTGAGGCTTGGGTCAGTCCCCCACCCCCCCCACCACACCACCAAACACTGCAGGGGCCGCGTCCCCCCACCACCACCACCACCACCACAGCCTCCAGCCTTCAGTGTTCCTAAAGCTGCACTCACGCCAGGCCCGCTTACGTGTCCTTAAACTAACGCGAAGCTTCGGTGTCCTAAACCTACACTCACCGTGACCATGTTGTCCCGATGCAACACTACGCGGTGCTGCAATGTCCTATAACAATAACGCAACGATGCATTCTACAAAACAGATGAAATGTTCTTTAAACTACACTTACTAATGGTCTGTGATGCAAAAACCAAAGGATTCGAGCTGCTTCGGTGTCTCAAAGCCACTGATTCGAAGCTTCGGTGACCTAGGGTGTCACGTGATGCATGAACGTCACGTGGAGATGCTCGTGTGACGTGCGGACGTGTATTTATTCTTGTATTTCCCGATTTTTTTCTGTTCTAATCAAATTATCTTCGTTATTTCCGGTTCAGATAATGCTAATCCAACACGGTTTTTTTTATTTATTTTTTTTTATTATTATTTCTTTGATCTCGTTTTCTTTTGTTTGTTTTGAGATGATTACAATGTGTATATAAGAAGATGAAACTAGTAAGTATTATTTTTTATCATTATTATTATTATTACCATCATCATCATTTATTATATCTTTTTCCATCGTCATTATTGCATCCTATCATCATCATCATCATTATTAACATCATCATCATCATCATCATCATCATCATCATTATTAACAACATCATCATCATCATCATCATCATTATTAACAACATCATCATCATCATCATCATCATTATTAACAACATCATCATCATTATTAACATCATCATCATCATCATCATCATCATCATCATCATCACCACCGTCATTCCAACACTTGCCGCTGCGTCGTGCTTGGCGGCGTAACGTGACGACAAACACGTCTAAGGTCGCGTATTTTCCCTTGGGTTGCTGGGTACAGAGGATGCCCAGAAACGTGCCCAGAAACCAGTCCCACAGATAACACTCTCAGAGGCGCCTGACATTGACCAAAACAGTGATGATTGCATAGTGGAGCTCCCGCAGCCTCCCCCCGATACCACAGCAGGAGATAAGGGAGATAAGGAAAACCAAGATGCTATATCGGAAAAGGTGACTCAGCCCGATGACAGCAAGATAAACAAGACAAATGAAAAGCCAGTCACTGATAAGGCAAAACCAGAGACAGATAACAAAGAGAAAGTAACGGATGATAAGGATAAAGCTGTTAAGTCTTCTGATAACGTGGTTGAGCCTAGCAAAGCCACTGATAAGACTGATAATAATGTCAAATCTAAGCCGGATAGTTCTCCAAAACCTGGTGATAAGACTGAGAAACCAGCCAGCGATAAGCCAGTCACCACCACCACCACCACCACCACCCCTCCTACCACCACCACCACCACTACTAAACCAGCTGACAATACCAAGGCAACACCCGATAAGAAACCCGACACCACCACCACCACCACTACTACTACT
>JAPQNM010000036.1:835128-840128 GCA_029783475.1 Metacarcinus magister
TCATCGTCTGTGTCTTTCGCTTTATTGAACTAATTATGTGTTATTTTTTCTATATTAATGTTTCTCTCTCTCTCTCTCTCTCTCTCTCTCTCTCTCTCTTTCATGTCCTTGTAGTTCTTAATGTATTTATATGTGTAGTTTGTATTCATTCCTTTGTTTCTTCACAGTTATCGCCTAAAGGAATATAAAGGAACTTCACCAAATCTTCTTCATATCTCACTTCATGCATTTATGAATTTATTGCATCATTTATTCATTTATTACTGCAGCACGGACGTTATAACTCTCCTCTATGACACGGAGTTCAAATCTTATTCATCTTTTGTTTTTATATATGCATACAATCAAATATCTTATCTATCTTACTTCTTGTCTGTCTATCTATCAGTCTTTGTAACGGGACAACATTAGAGTTGATAGATCGTCATTTGTTGAGACATAAAACAACTCCTTTTCTTCCTCCTCCTCCTCCTCCTCCTCCTCCTCTCCTCCTCCTCCTCTTCCTCCTACGTTGTGTTTCCTATTCTGCTTTTAATTATCAACCTTGGCTGTGTGCGTGTTTGGCTTAGTAAATATGCTTTGTTGTGTTAGTGTATTCCGTCGTACACTGGGTAACTATTGTTGTACTCTGTCAGTCCTTTGTCTATTGTTGATGTTCATGTGTTTATTTTTTGTCTTTCTCTCACAGTTTGTTCCTATTTAGTGTATAATGATGTTCTCTTTATTCATTTCAAGAACTGATACACGATTGTTGTTGTTGTTGTTGTTTTTTTATATTTGATACATTCGTGTGTAATGTTTTTTTTTCTTGCATCTTTCAATATATTTTTTTTTATTATAGTTTTTTTTTTACATCTTTTTTTATTCTCTGTTTAGTGTTTATTAACTATTAAGTCACTAATATCTTTTTTTAAACTTATCTTTCTATCTCTGTATCTCTCTTTTTCTTAGTGTTATATTAAATTCCAATCAATAGTCTTGTTTACAACTAAGCAAACACTAACATTATTTCACACATGCATAAATAACAACAATTTCAACTCTTAATTAGTCCCCTTTAAACACAGTAATTACAAACACATTCCTTATCAATCTTGTCTTAAACCACGTTAAGGAAATTCATTATTTATCTTAGGGGAGAAACTTGACACATTAACTCAAGGAAATAACTTCATCTGAAATTTAAAATGTTCAATCGTATTTTTTTTATCTTTCCTTTATTATAACGACGTTTTTCCTCGATCTTTCCTCCTCTCTATACTCTGAGGAAATATTTTTGTTATCGTTGTTATCACTTTGGTTTGTGGTTAACGTATCCGCTCTTATCTTATCATTCCACGCCGCTTGTAGAGGAGACCATTCCACTCCGGACCAAGGAAGGTGAGTGTCAAATGATGAAGTGTTAATTGATAAAGATGATTCAATTTGGTGTGAGATTGTGAATTGGTAGAAATTTTTTTTATTGATTATTTTATTAGTAGTAGTATTATTGGGTTTTTTTTTTTTTGGGGGGGGGGTATGGTTGAGGTTATAATTTGTGTTTTATTTCCGTATTCATTCTTCTAACAGTGATGTTTTATACTTTTTCCTTCGTTTCGTTCGTTAAATAGCAATGTTTTATCTACTGAGAGAGAGAGAGAGAGAGAGAGAGAAGCATAAAGTTTAAAAGCAGGGAAAGTTAATTTGTTCAAGCTTAAATAAAATATACGATGATTCTAATATTTTTTCATTATTTTCCTGAGACAATAAGTTGGAGATTTCGTAATTTGTTCGTTTGTTTGTTTGTTTGTTTGTTTGTTTGAATATTATTTGTAGTACCTATAATTTCATTCATATTTTGTCGCAAGGTTACACACGAGATGTGTGTGTGTGTGTGTGTGTGTGTGTGTGTGCGCGCTTGTCTCATATCTCTCGCCTTTTCTTTTGCACGCAAGTCGAGGAAAAAGAAGAAGAACAGAAAAGTGAGTACAATATCATCATCATCATTATCATTATTATTATCATTATTGACGTTATCACCATGATTATTCTTGTAGATATAGAGTACCAGGAGTAGTAGCAGTAGTAATAGTGTCCAAATAATACATAACATAAGATTTTAGTACCAACCTAACCTAATCTAACCTAACCTAACCTAACCTAACCTAACCTAACCTAACCTAACCTAACCTAACCTAACCTAACCTAACCTAACACCCTTACGTCACGCCTTAGTGGAGTGTGAGTGCGGGAGGAAGGTATCATTTAACGCCTTCATACTCAATAGCTTGTTAGTTAACGTTAATGATTACAAGCAGGTGTGTGTGTGTGTGTGGGGCTACCAGCGGACCCTTGTGCAAGTATACCACGGTGTACATGTATGTGTGGTGTGTGTGTGTGTGTGTGGAATGGTGGGATGTGATGTAAAGAGTGATGGGGAATGTGGATGGGATGAGAGAGAGAGAGAGGGAGGGAGAGAGAGAGATTGTGAAAACGTTTTAATGTTTTTCTGTTTTCTTAATGTTTGCGTCACACACACACACACACACACACACACTCTCTCTCTCTCTCTCTCTCTCTCTCTCTCTCTCTCTCTCTCTCTCTCTCTCTCTCTCTCTCTCTCTCTCTCTCTCTCTCTCTTCTTGGTACAACACACTCGAGATAAGACATCCAGAGAAAGATGAATGTGTGCAGTACGTAGTCTTAGCAGTAATCTTTTCCTAGAGTGTCTAATACATACTATGAATTCTCTTTTGTCACAGTCAATCCTCTTAAGGCGAATGTTGTAAGTAATGAAACAGTTGGAACAGACGTGAGGGTGTTAGGTTAAGGTGAAGGGAGTGAGGGAAAGGATGAAAGAGAAAAGATGAGATATAAGAGGATGAGGTTAAGGAAGATGGGATGTATGAGGGAAGGAGAGGGGAGAGATAAGAAAGAAAGAAAACAGACACACACACGGTAGGGCCTTGGAAACTTAAATATATGAACACTATGCTTGAGTGTCATTAATCTTGCAGTCACTTGAGTACCTGGCAAGAAGATGGAGATACTGACGAGGAAAATGCATTAACTCCTTCACTTTGAACGAGAGAGAGAGAGAGAGAGAGAGAGAGAGAGAGAGAGAGAGAGAGAGAGAGAGAGATAGTAAAGTGTGTGGAGGTAAATGTAATACTCTAATGAAATGGAAATTGATGAGTCAGAGGGAGAAAATTCAAAATATTCCAAGGTCATTCATTATAAAGTCAATAATTCAACAGTCTCGTATATAGATCAAACGTGTGGAAATTAATATTACTTTTCGTCTCATCCCAAGCAATACATATTAAGTTTATGACGAACCCCTGTTAGATGAATTATAGAGAACGCAATTGCTTCAAGTGTTATTTTAATTAGAAAATATATATATATAGATACCTGAATATGCTTCCACTGTACATAAAAAAAAAAATCTTTGCATCTATACCAAAAAGATCAAAACTAGGAGTAGATATAAATTTTAAATAAAGAACAAATCCAGTTTACATTTTCTAATTCTAAATAAACACACACACACACACACACACACACACACACACACACACACACACACACACACACACAACAAAAAATAGCATCAATCCATCATATTAATGTATTGAGTTTTTAGAAGTGGTAAAAATATACATTTCGATTTAGGAGAAGCGGAGTTACACGTTCCATCAATGTTGAGGTTATTGGAGTTCATGAGTTTATTGAGTTCATGTGTGTGTGTGTGTGTGTGTGTGTGTGTGTGTGTGTGTGTGTGCGCGCGTGTGTGAGGCTAGAAGCATACTTGCGTGTGCACTCAATGTTGTATGAAAGGAGAGAGTTTAGGTATTGCGCAATTACCAGCATGTTCCATTAGTGTAATAACATGAAACAGAGACAGAGAGAGAGAGAGAGAGAGAGAGAGAGAGAATAATAATAATCATAACTTCGCCTAAACAGTGTTGCAAATATCTCTTCTCCTGTGTTTACTTAAGCACCAAATGGCTCACGTGCGCCATTTACCGCTTATGGGATTCACACACACACACACACACACACACACACACCTGTTCCCCCTGCCAAGACAACCCCTTTTTTCCACATAAATAGGCCTAAAACTTGTCCTTCAACTGTCTAGTAAACACCAACACCATTAACACAACTTCTTCTTTTTTGACACACCTTGAAGCAACTGTACACCCACCCACACCCCCACACACACGCCCACACCCGCTCCTGTGTACCTTGACAGACTAATACATCACCTGCACCCTATATTTTTTACACCCTAACACATACACAACACTAAAATCACCTACACTTTTATACACACTCATATACATACACCCCAAAACTAGCCTACACTTATTTACATCCTTACATTCTTCCCACACAATGAGCTATTTAGATTTTATGGCCGTACTGGGGTGGCCCTCAACGATTCGACCAGCGTGGGCCAGTCCCGAAATGGCCCATAAATGATTAACCGGCAAGCTTCATATGGCCCACTTAACCCTACCCCCCTTTGCTACACACACACACACATACACAGCACCTTAGGACACATATTTCACACCCTTATTGTAGTTCATCACCTCATTTTTTTTCATTCCTCATCCTTGCATCACATCCTCCTTTCTCTCTCTCTCTCTCTCTCTCTCTCTCTCTCTCTCTCTCTCTCTCTCTCTCTCTCTCTCTCTCTCTCTCTCTCTCTCTCTCTCACTCTCTCACGTACACACAGTTTGCCTACAACTCACATTATCTTTACACTGACTCAACACCTTTCAACACCGTTCCTACCCAGTAAATGACAACACCAACAGTAACACCAGCCAGCCAGCATCCTGTTATTTAGCTACGCAACACCACACAACACCAATCTTCTTCAACACCACACATGCAACACTGTTATCTACTATACAACACACCAGTAACACCCATAGCAACACTGACCCCTATGACAACACCACATAGCATCACCACACCCTGCAACACCCACAGGCGTAGCAGTGGGA
>JAPQNM010000036.1:845128-847628 GCA_029783475.1 Metacarcinus magister
CGTCTTATCTTCGCAGTGCTGGGATGTATTGGATTTATGATAGTGTACGGTCTCAAGGTCAACCTCAGCGTCGCCATTATTGCTATGGTAAGCTCCTCCTCCTCCTTCTCTTCCTCCTCCTCCTACTTAAGATTAGATTGGGGTGAAGAGGTATACTGATTTTTGTTCTTTCTTCGTGTTCCTATGTGTTCTTCCTTCTTTTTCTCCTCTTCTTCTTCTCTTTATCACTCGTTTACTTCCGTCTGTTTCACTCGTGGCTTCTCTCTCTCTCTCTCTCTCTCTCTCTCTCTCTCTCTCTCTCTCTCTCTCTCTCTCTCTCTCTCTCTCTCTCTCTCTCTCTCTCTCTCTCCCTCTCTCCTTAACCGTGAGTTGGTCTTCCTTATCTACTCACAGTATCTTAAACAAAAATCAATAAAAAAAATATAACTTGTGTGTGTCGATGTTTATGTTGTTGTGTTATCTGTATGTCTAAAGTTTGTTGATAAGAGGCAAGGATGTGCGTGTGCGTGTGTGTGTGTGTGTGTGTGTGTGTGTGTGTGTGTGTGTGCGTGTGTGTGTGTGTTGTCATTGTTTGTTCACGCATTCATAACATCAATAACTTAGTGAATAAATATATAACACCTGTTCATAGAGACTCCAACTGCAAGACAGGTGTGAAAAATGCAACTCAAGTTAAACAAAACAAAACAAAACATAACATAACAGAACAAGTCACCCCTAAAACACACAGGTGGAATAGCAATGAATAATTAACCAGCTTACCTGTGTGTACCTGTTACCTGGGTTATTGCAGCCCAATCAACTTTAGTATTTACGTTATTGATGATATGATTCTGCCGCATGAATATAATAATAGCATAATAATAATAGTAATAGTAGTGATATAACTGGTGATTGATTAACTGTATGTATGAATGTATGTGTATGTATGTATGTATAACAGGTGTGTGTCTTCCTCCCAACAGGTGAATCATACAGCCGTGGCGGAGAAGTCGTTGCTGCACCACGGTGTCGCCGACGATCACCACGACAACACGACTCTGGTGGTGGGCGATGGACACGACAACGACACCATTGTTGAGGACGACTGTGGTATAAAGAAGACCGAGGAGGCCATGGAGGTGGGTGGTGAGGGTGGTGATGGTGGTGAGGGTGACAGGTGTGTGGTGGTGAACAAAACAAGATGAGTACAATAGATTTTCTCGTCTAATACACGTCACAAAACAAAATACTGATCTACAGGTAATCAATTTGGGGAAACAAAGCCAAGTTAATGATGGAGAAGTAATGAAGGAAGATGATTAGACTGTGTGTGTGTGTGTGTGTGTGTGTGTGTGTGTGTGTGTGTGTGTGTGTGTGTGTGTGTGTGTGAAAACTTGAAACAAAGGAATGCATATTTTTGTGTGAATTAGTATTATATGGCATTTTTCTATTCCTCCTCCTCCTCCTCCTCCTCCTCCTCCTCCTCCTCCTCCTCGGGCATGACAGACAAATACCTTTTCATTATATACAGCAGGCAGTGGAATGTGATTTCTCCTCCACCTCTTCCCTTCTTGGCATTTTCTTTCTCATCACTCGTCACACTCCATTTCCTCTCTCTCTCTCTCTCTCTCTCTCTCTCTCTCTCTCTCTCTCTCTCTCTCTCTCTCTCTCTCTCTCTCTCTCTCTCTCTCTCACTTTTTTCCTCCTCGCATATATTTCCTTCATATCTTCACTGCCATCCAGACTGCCCTCTCTCCCCTCCCTCCCTCCCTCAACCTCCCTTTCCCCTCGCCCACAGACACACAGAGGTCAGTCAGAGGGTACAGTGTCCCCTCAAATGCCCATGACAATTGCCAGGCAGTACCCCTCACTCCCCCCTTCACCCCTCACCCCTCCTTACCCTTCACTCACCCAGTACCACAGCCAACACCCACAGTCCCCCTCTCCCCCACCCACACCCCTTCCCATTCCCCTCACATCTACTACTACTACTACTACAACATGTACTAGTATTACCTCCATCCCTACCCCCCTCTATCCCCCTTTCACTCATACCAATATTATCCCCCAAAAAAATTACACCCCCCCCCCACACCCACACCCCAAATTTGACTTATTTAGCCCACCCTAAATTTACACCAACCCCAAATTCTCTCCCCAATCATCACACCTTCCCTCCATCCCCTCCACGCCGCCCCCCCCCCTAAGTGCCAGTGACTGAGTGAGTGAGTGAGAATTAAATCAGTGCCCTTCAGTGCCATGCCAGCCCTTCAGGTCACCCCAAAGTGCCCTGTCTCACCTCCTCCTCCTCCTCCTCCTCCTCCTCCTCCTCCTCCTCCTCCTCCTCCTCCTCCTTTTCCTTCTAGTTTCATCCCACTTATTCCTGCTTACAACTCGCTTTACCTCATTTCAGGCACGTGGCTAACACACACACACACACACACACACACACACACACACACACACACACACACACACACACACACACACACACACACTCACAATCACTCACAATCAC
>JAPQNM010000036.1:855128-907628 GCA_029783475.1 Metacarcinus magister
CTGGGGCTGGTACATGCTGCTGGTCAAGCTGCCCACCTACATGCGTTACATTCTGAAGTTTGATATCAAGTCGGTAAGTATATGCGGAGAGGAGAATGGTGATTGGTGTGTGTGTGTGTGTGTGTGTGTGTGTGTGTGTGTGTTGGGGTGGTGTTTTGTGCTGTTTTCAATGAGAGTAATTGTTTGGTTCGTGTAAGGTTGAGAAAGAGAAAGATAGAGAGAAAAACAAATGACCATTATCTCGTTCGGTTCCATCTCCTTTAAAGCAACAATACATGCTACTCTCACTTGCCTTCCCCTTCCTCTCTCTCACCTGTCTTCCCCTTCCCCTCTCTCCCTCCATCTCTCATCTTGTATTCTCGCCTTACAGAACGCCGCCCTCTCCGCCGTGCCCTTCCTCTGCATGTGGATCTTCACCATGATTCTCGCTAACCTCCTCGATGCTCTACGGTCCCGCGGTATCATCACCACCACATTCGCAAGGAAATTCGCCACCTTCTGCTGTAAGACACCACACTCTTCCTCCTCCTCCTCCTCCTCCTCCTCCTCCTCCTCCTCCTCCTCCTCCTCCTCCTCCTACTACTACTACTACTACTACTACTACTCCTTTACTTAAGTAGAAGAAAAAAAAGAGAAAGAATGAATGTAATTACCAAAAAAAACCTTTAATCACTAAATATTAATGTTCCTCCGACAGCCTCCTTGCCCCCTGCCATCTGTCTGATCGGTGTGACCTACGTGGGATGCAACACTGACCTCGCTGTGGCACTCCTGACCCTTGGCACTATGTTTGTGGGCGGCATGTACTCCGGTTTCCTCTCCAACCACATTGATATTGCCCCGCCCTTCGCTGGCACGCTCATGGGTATCACTAACACCTTCGCCACTATACCCGGGATCATCGTGCCCTCCTTCGTGGGCTACATGACGCACGGCAATGTAAGTGTGGGAAGGGAGGGAGGGGATGCTGAGGGGGAATGGAGAGGGAGAGGAAGGTGAGGTAGGGAGGGGATTTTGAGGGGAAATGGAAAGGGAGGGGAAGGTGAGGTAGGGAGGGGATTTTGAGGGGAAATGGTCACTGGTCTAGAAGGAGTACAAGAGGGAGTGAGGGAGTGATTTGTAGTAGAAGGAGGAGAGCTTAAGGACGTTTTGGGGGGTAGAGAGAGGTAGGTGCATGAGTGATGAAATTGAATAAAGAAAGGATGGAAGGACAAGAAGGAGAACTGACAGGAATCTTTTGGGGACACGAAGGACTCTATTTAAGTAGAATTATACTCACCAATGAAGCCTTCGATTAGGACTTCAGAATTCCTTTATAACAATCATGAAATTATAGGAACACAATGAAATAAACAATAAAACATATCCTACACTCACTCACTCACTTGCTCACTCACTCGCACACTCACACACTCACACTTTATCTCTTTTCAGCAAACCGTGGAAGCCTGGCGGACCATTTTCTTCATCACCCTCGGCATCTTTAGCTTCGAAGCGGTGTTCTACTTGCTCTTCGGGTCCGGTGAACTTCAGGAGTGGGCCAAGCCAAAGCCGAAGCCACAGGCACAGTCGGAAGGCGAACAGCAGAAGCTAAATGACATACCATAAGCGCAATGCAACACTAGGAGGAAAGGAGAGAAGAGAAGAGAACAGAAGAGAGGAAGAGGAATATAAACGATTATTCTTGTTTTATTCTTCTTTCTCGGGTGTTTTGAAAGGAAGGAGAAGGAAGAATGTAAAGGAGATGAGGAGAGGGAAAAAAGTTAAAGAAGGTGGAGAATACGAAGAAGAGCGATCATTTTATTTTTAGAAGGAAGAGAAAAGACAAGAAATGAAAAGAGGAAGATGTATTATTCCTGAAGATGGTTTTGTATGATATATTTTCACTCACTCACTCTATCGCTTTCTCTCTCTCTCTCTCTCTCTCTCTCTCTCTCTCTCTCTCTCTCTCTCTCTCTCTCTCTCTCTCTCTCTCTCTCTCTCCTCCGCTAATTCATTTATCGTTAATTGTCTTTTTCTTTCTCCCTCACTCCTTCACTCTTTCACTATTAATCGTCGTTGGAAATGCATAAAAAAAGAAAAAAGATATAAAAGTTTCCCCGACGAATTAGTTAATTTTTTGAGAGAAAACGTGCTGCTCGAGGAGTCTCTCATCTATGAATAGTTATATATATACATTTAGACAACCGCGTTATGTGTTTAAAAAAAAAGAAGAAGAAAAACATTATGTACGCCAAAATCGAGTCATTTATGTGTGCGCGTCACCTATTACACACACACGCACACACACACGCACAGGTACACACACACACAGGTACGCGTTATCACTTTGCCAAAATACATTAAATTTGTGCCATAGAAAAATGTCAAGACGCTGTGAATCTCCTGTAACTTCATTTTCTAATTATTATTTTTTTATTGAACACTGTAAGTCCTTTGTCAAACCTTCCTTGATACGCGGAGCACCAAGGTCACACAGGTAGTTAATTAAAGGGCCAGGTAGTGTGGAGGTAAGCGTAGTACTAGATAACCTTCCTTGCCACGCACCTGCTTGTCAATGCGTCACACACACACACACACACACACACACACACACACACACACACACACACACAGGTAGTTAATGAGTGTGAATGTGACGCAAGAAGAATTCAAGTGATACATACAGGATAATAATGCCTTGACAGGTGCCACGTAGAGATCAAGACAACGTGTAGCTGCCCGCCCACAGCCGCCCATCACACACCGCTACCGGGCGTAGGCTGGGACTCAAGTCTATATATATATAAGAGCAAATTATTTTTTATATTAGTTGAAATATACACATAGAAAAGTTTGACTCGATGTACAAATGGAGTAAATGTTGGCCAAGGAAGCAATGATATGGTGGGTGAGGGCAGGTGGAGGCGAGGGGAGGAACACAGGGCAGGGCAGCCTTGCTTCAGTGTTGTATAGTGTAACCACGAACCAGCGAGATTACCGATCAAAGCAAGGAGGGAAGGAGAGGCGAGGCGAGGGACAGTCTGCAGGGATGTTGTACTCGTCTGGGAAATTGTTTACCATTCCTCAAAGTTGTTCCTCGAGTTGTTTTAATGAAAGAAAAATAAAGGAACGTCTGTTGAAGGAAGGTTTTGGTGCTGCTTTACGCCTACTTCACGGAACAGTTCCTGAAACACCTAAACAAGTCAACGGAGACAAGATGACGGCCTCGCTATTGTATTAAAACAGAACAAAACTCTGCTCTTCTCCACCTATATACCTAAGACCACCTCATTGTTCCCTCGGGCGCCCTCCAGTGTCGGCGGGCGTGAGCTGCGTAACACCCTCCCCCCCACCCTCGGCCATGCCCTGAGGCCAGGCCAGCGAGGCGCCGTGGCATCCTTACCTGGCTGGAATTAATAATCATTCATGTGTATCCCGCTGCTCTTGGTGTGTTTACTGTGATGCGTGTCGTCAGCTGCCGCCACCGCCGCCGCCGTGTGCCGCCCGCCACACGCCGCCCGCCGCCGCTGTGTTCCTGTGAGGGCCGAGCGGGCGGGCGGGCGTGAGGGTGGGCCGCCAGGGCTTCAACCAGTCAGCCAGTCAGCCCACCCTGGCCCACCATTGTGAGTGTAGCTGTTTCTTATGTAAGTGTTGTAGTGTGTGACACACCTGTATAGCCGAGTACCATTAGTTAGACTACCTATATATCATGACCATTGCCTGAATCTATATTTTGTTGTAAGTTGTTATGTGCCTGTGGGTGGGGAGGCCCTCCCGCTAGCCCCTCGGCCCCAGGCTGCCCCGTGGGGTGGCAGGGGCGGGGAGGCGTGAGCTCTGCTAGAGTGGGGCAGGTAGAGGGGGGGAGGGGGGGACGCAGGGCTGCAGCCTGATGGGGTAGAAGACGAAGTGAAAGTCAGGGAAAGATGTCAAATACTGAGTAATTACAATTTTTATTAAAGATTGTGATATAGAGACTGTAATTATTTTAAGGAATTAATAAAAATTACCTACTGTTGTTTCAAACTGTGTTTTGAATAATTCCTCGAGTGTTTGGTGTGGTGGTTTAGGGAGGGTGTCGGGTGAGCAGTACAGCAGCAGAGGTGAGGCGAGGCAGTCCATCCTCACACCAACCTGCACACACCCATCACACTACAGGAAACACCAGGAGTGACCTCTGCAGTAAGGGGCAACACCACGCCTGCTGAGGTAAGGGACGTGAGACATGGTGTGTAGCATCAGCATTGTGTATGCAAGGCTGGTGTTAACACTCACTGCAATGGTGAGGCAGCAGCAAGCAGGCCTGGGTCTGGAGGTGACGGGAATCACTAACAATACTATCTGTCTTGCATTATAACCAAAGGAAAGGACCTAGTAAGATTCAGAACGTGTACACTGTGCATTTAGAACACTTTCAAGATATATAGGCAGGCAGGCAGGCGCTGAGCTAAGCAAGGATGTGCTGAGTGGACTAAACTATTCATCATAATACATCTCAGGGTGTCACCAATAGTATTATTCCACCGTTATTCACAAACACTTAATATACTATCTATTTAAAGATAAATTCCCGCAATGAATTATCACTCCTTCCTTATCTCAACATGTAATAGTTTGTCATTCTCGTGGAATCATTTAGGAATAATCTATTGGAATGTGTCGTTTAGTCATATCTTGTGGTGCCGTAATGAGCTGTACTACCCAATGATCTCTGACGGATTGTTACTTGGATAATTGCTATATAGTTAACTCAAAGGCTGATGATTACTATTACTATAACAGTTACTCATGTGACTAATAAGTTCATCGTTTGATTTGAGGATAATTTTTAAGACAGTGAGCAGATGTGTTAATTTCTCTTGATGTTTAGATGTGGTAATACTATAGTCTTAACATTTATCATTTTAAATATTCCATGCATGTGATATTCAAATGTGACAGCTTGGGATGTCATTTGAATTACGAGGTTATAAAACAAATAGATATAATATAGGAACCATCAAAAAATATATATTGACCTTAATATCTACTCATTTTATCATTATTCATATCACTAGAATATTAAATAGATCACAAATATATAGAAAGAACACTTGATTTGACTCTTGCTTCGCTGTCATTGGTGGAGAACGAATCTCACTCAAATAGAAAAGGCGCGGACAGCTGACTGGAACCTGTGCTTCTACTCCGCACATTTTCAGCCTTCCAGAGTGTGTGTAAGGCTGAGGGAAGGTATATATCACATCAAAGTAATACCATAACTTTAATATAACGCCATAGAAGGAGTGTAAAGCGCGGGAGGGAGGAGAAAGGAGGGTTAAGGCGCCACCATCTTGATTGACCCTTGGTGTGTCTGCCATAGTTGTTTTGGTTTACGGTTTTTGATCCCTGTGTGTGTGTTTGTGGTGTAGGTGTGTGGTGGAAGGGTTAAGGAGAGGTGTGTGAGGTTAGGTTATAATGTGTAGTTTGTGGTGTCTATATATATCGAGTTTTTTGTTTTTATTCCTGGTGTGGTTTGAGATTATTTTCGTTCTGTTTCTGTTTCGTATTTTCTTTTATATTTTGTGTGTTTCTTTTTTAGTTACAGCAGGACAAGGCGCCTCATGCACTAGTTAGGTTACAGTTACCATTATGTACTTATTATTGGTGAAATTACGTATATTTTTAAGTCCAATTGAATCTCCTCTTAGTGATTCATTAGTGTACTGTAACTGTCGGATAACTTTTTGATTTGAAACTTATACATATCCAGTGAAATGCTTATAACTTATTGATTTGAAACTTACATATATCCAAGTTAATGTTTAGATGCATAGCTTGTACTTATGATTATCCATAGATGTTCTTGTGGTGGTAGACGAGGAAAAAAGTTAAATATATATTAGATTATAAGAGAGAATATTATCTCGGTATAGATAATAATAATGATAAATGCTACACATGTTAATGAATGTATAGTCAAAGAAGCCTTATTCAATTAGCTTTTATTCAAATAACTACATAAATCATAGATTACTTTTCCAACCCAACTTTTTATTTTTTTATTTTTTTATTTTATTTTTTATTATTTATTTTTTCAATACAGATAAGCAATTATACAGCGAGTCTTTGCTGGATCTATTTATTTACACATCAAGAAGAATGGGTTTTGTTATGTTAATTAAAACATATATTCTAATCTACTAATTCTATGGTTGATAAAATGTACATCTTTCAACATGACCTATTGTATTCCTTCACACCTGGAGTATAGATCAGCATACAGCAAGGCATTGTGTATAGTATCACTCGAATATAACTACGAGTGTCACACATACAACACAAGGCAACTAACTATTCAAACAGTCACCAATTAACCATAACAACCACCACCACTACTACTACTATTACTACTACAACATACCCAATACACAAGGCATCAAAATACCACCATTTCAATAATACTAATATACAAACATACAACTTACTAACCACCATCACCACCACCACCACCACACTGTTCTGTATGAGTTATTAATACAAGTGTCACCCTCAGGACTTGATACAAAGGCTCCATGGCTAAGAAAGGTGACCCGTTTGACTTTGATGCTCCTAAGTATGTGGATTTCACGCAGGATGACTCTAATGAAGCAGAAGACTCCTACTTTGGTGAGTCTCATTCAAATGTTAACGAGAGAATCATTTTATTCCTTGTATTTGATTTATATTAATTTATTTCATTCCTTACTTTCACCTGTTTATCTAGATGTTTTTTCTTTTCTCGCTCTTCCTCTCCTCGTCTTCCCAAGTCATTTTTTTTCTTGTATCTAATTTTTATTTGTCTTTACTTATTTCATTCCCTGCTTTCACCTTCTGTTTATCTGTGTTTTATTTTCTCACTCTTCCTCCTCTGAAACCATTGTGTTGTCCTTCAAGCAGGGATCCCTCTCAGTTTCCCCAGACTCCTTAACTTTGAACTCCCTTATGGTTACAGAAGCGCCTGACATTACTCCCAGACCCAAGAAGCAAGTGAAGGAGTCATCAGGAGCCGCCAAAACAACAGAGAAGGTAGATGAAGCTGCATTACAGTCATCTACATCCACAGAAGAGATAGGACAGTCTGCTACAGTCACTAAAGAGACAAAACAGCCACACACACCCACAGAAGAGACCGGAGAGTCAGCTACAGTCACGGGAGAGCCACACCCACCCACAAAAGAGACCGAACTGCCACAACCAGTCACTGAACAGCTGCAGGAGCCACCCACAGCTGTAGCCACAGAACAGGAAGAGGTGAAACAGCCTTCTACAGAACACACGGAATATGCTGAAGAGGTGAAACAGCCACTTACAGAACACTCACCCACAGAAGAGGCAAAACAGTCACCTTCTACAGATGCTGAAGAGATCAAACAGCAACCTACAGAAGAGACAGAACACATGGAAGAGGAAGCACTTACAGAACAGCCACCCACAGAACACATAGAAGAACAACCACTTACAGAACACATGGAAGATACAAAAGAGGCAGAACACATAGAGGACCCCGCCTCAGCCGTGCCTGAACACCTCCAGTCTGCCTCCAAGGGGAAGAGGCGAGCCAGGGGCAGGTCAAGCAGTGTTGGGGTGAGGCATTCCCCGCGCCTCTTTGCAATCTCCAAGGTACAGGACCCACTAATACTCTTACTGTTACATCTTATTATACAGGTTTACAAAATATTTAATTATGTATAGAGTAATGTATGTGTGTATGTGTGTGTGTTTGTGTAGTCAGTGATATATATGGATGTGTTACAGGCGCTACGTCGGATTAATGCAGCGAGACATCCTCTTGGGGAAGGTCCGGCC
This sequence comes from Metacarcinus magister, assembly GCA_029783475.1. Lineage (NCBI taxonomy): Eukaryota > Metazoa > Arthropoda > Malacostraca > Decapoda > Cancridae > Metacarcinus > Metacarcinus magister. The sequence continues at coordinate 862,935 of JAPQNM010000036.1, forward strand.
GCCACCAGGACTCAGGAGAACCAGGTGAAGAAGGTGTCTGTGCGCCCAAGGTAAGACAAGACCTGATGATGATGATGATGATGCCTTGGTGGTGGTGGTGGTGGTGGTGATTTTTCTCCTTAAATGTATTGGAGAAAAAACACCTTCGTAATTAACTCTCAAAAAACTTATCATAGGAAGCAGAAATTGTTATCTTTGTCCAAAAAAAAAAATAATGCAGTGAAAATTAATGTTGTGATATGAACAAATAAATATAAAAATGTTCAGTTGATATTAATAGTCAATCTAGTTGGTATGTTGTTAGTGTGTTTCTTTGCATTACCTTTATACCCTTGCTTGTGGTCAGGGCCGTGAGGAGGCTGTCCGGTGCATCTGGCTTCACCCAGGAGGACGAGGAGGAGCTGGAGGCTGTAGCAACATTCAGACAGAAGATCACCCACAACAAGAAGAGGAAGGACGCACCACCTCACAACCAGCCGCTCAAACCAACAAAACCACATGAATTCCACTTTGCAACAGACCAAAGGCTTCGGAAAAACCAAGTGGAAGACCCAGCCCCTCCCCCACCCCAACCTGTCCACCGCACACGCTTAGGACCCACCAAGCCTCAGGAGTTCAGCTTTGCAACAGACGCACGCTTGAAGGGCAAAGACCATGTGAGGGAAGATAAAGTGGAGCCACCTGTGGATCTACCCAAGTTGTTACGCTCCAGCACGACCTCCTTGGTAACTTAATACTTACTCACACATGCACTCGGGTTTAGATCTGTGTTGCTGTATTGACTATAACGAGTAACTCAAACGTAACACTGTCCTTATATATCACCTCATCTCTTTGTCTCCTCCCACAGAACAAGGAACCAACAGGAAGGTTGACCACCACCATCCCTCAGCCGTTCAACCTGTCAGAGTCACGCAAGCCACAGGGAGAGGAACCCAAGAAGTTTGTGTCAATGGCTGAACTCAACTGCAAGTACTATATCCAGACACCAGAGAGGTTCAGGACTAAGAGAGCCGGCAGTACAGGTAAACTCATCTGTCTATCTCTCACTTAACTCCTGCATTGTTCTGTATTGTTACATTCTGCTTGACCTCAATTACCACTCGCCAGTTTCATGAAAAGAAGGAAAGTGCATTACGTGTCATTACTTCCCCAGAGGAGTTTGATGATAAGAAGAAGCTCCGAGGCCCCACCATGCCCCACACACCTAACTTTGCCACCAGCCGCCGCCTGCGTTCCAACAGTGTCAAGACCCACGAGGAGAGGGAACAACAGGCCTTCGAGGAGGCTCAGAAGTGAGTACTACAGCCTATACACATTTACTTACCCTTTACTTATTTATATTCATGGTTACATTACAGAGAGAAAATATAGGAAGTGACAACTGTGGTAATGGTTTCAAAATTGTGATTCTCTCTATCTTTCTTTCTCTTTCTGACATTTTTAATTAGTTTCCAGTTAGCTATTTGTTGTGATAAGTTTTGTGTTGCGTTGGAGTGAATGTGAGGTTGAGTTTGTGGTTCCTTCCTTTGGCAGACACACTTTCAAGGCCAAACCCGTGAACAAGAAGGTGCTGCAGACGCCTCCCTCGGGTTACCGGGTGGAGAAGAAACTACTCACAGTGCCCGAGCCATTCAACATTACAGACTCCAAGAAGGTGAGGCAAGCTGTGTGTGTGGTGGGGGGAGGTGGAGGTGGGGAGGGGTGGGTGAGCGTGGTGAGGCTTACAGGCAGACAGGTTGGTGCAAGTATTGTCCTGCAACACCTTGCTTCACTGTCTTATTCCTTCAGATGTCTAGGTTTTATCACAAAAAATAGGCCACCAATTTATGTAAAAACAAGTTTAATGTTAACACTGTTTGAGATACAGGCAGCAGCACCACCAATTAATACACACAAAAAACAAAAATAAAATCAATAACATTTCATATTTAGTTTTACACAGTACTTCTATTTCTGTGCAACCTGAAGTAATAATATGTGACCAAATATTTTAATGAGTGCAAACAATATTATCTAAATCCCACCTTGAATTGCTATCCTAACATCAGATTGGTTGTCACACCTTCCACTAACACTGTAACCCCATGTTCCACCAGTATAAAATGGTAACTGTACTATTTCTTTACAGATTCAGATTCCCCTTATACCCGAGAGCATGACTGACTGCGCCGCCAACGTGTCTATGAGCTCCCTGCCCTACGGTGGTTTGCCGCTGCAGGGTAAGAGGCTCACCACCAAGCTGCAGCCGTTTCAGCTTTGACACCAGGGACAAGGAAAAGCTGGAGAAGAAACAGGAAAAGATTAAGAAGGTGAGTAACAGACAGTATTTCCACCATAATGACATTCCTTGGAGAAATCTTTGTTTTCTGTTGACCAAAGAGTAAGTCGAGACAGAGAGGTTGAGGCGGTGTAATAGTTGTTATCTTGATGTAATGTTCAATGTTCAGGTTCTGGAGGATGAGAAACGTCTGGCAGAGTTCAATGCCCATCCCATGCCCGTGTTTGAGGATGGTGTGCATGGAGTGCCCACCAAGAAGCCGGCCACGCCCACACAGTTCAAGCCTTTCAACCTGTACGTGGAGCAGCGGGGATCACTCAAGGAGGAGAAATTCAAGCAACAGGTGAGCCAGGTAGACAGTCTGCTGGGAACACTATATTAACTAACCCACACTGCAGGAACTGAGGACCAAGCATCTCTACCTTGCTACAGTTAAACTAAGCTTGCCAAGGATACTGCTTCTCATGTTGACAGTGTTTAAAGTCTGAATATACAGAGTCAGTAGTGACAGCATGGTAATATCTAGTTTTCTTAAGAAGCACACTCAACCCTCAACCTAACAGACCTTAATGTAATGCGTTCCACAGTAGGGCCAGAGCCACATCAGTCCAAGCTCTCAACAATAGTAACAAGATGACTAAAATCACCACCACAATATTACACACACATACAGCGGAATGGGAGGACTGTACGGGGGTTTGATGTGTGGCTTGGATTTAGAGGTGATGACAGGACAGGAGTAGGCCTATTTTCACGTTTTTGGTGCATTGGAGTGTTGTATTCTTACCCAACAAACCAATCTACCAGACGATACTTAGTTTTCCTAAATATCATCAGGTAGATGGTAATATTAGGTAAGAGTACAATGCTTCAATGCACCAAAAACCTGAAAATAAACCTACTTCTGTCACTTCATTACCTCAAAACTAGGCCAGTATCTTTTGGAGGCCACAGAAAGACGTGAGAATGCTTGGTAGAGTTCCCATTTAGTTTCGTGAAATGAAGGGTTGAGTGTAAGTTGATGCCACTTGAAGTCTTCCATCCGGCCACAAAGCCAATACTCTGCACCACCTCTGCCATGCACTCCTGGAAAAATAGGACAATAACCATTAACAAATATAACTAAAACCAATGAAAGTATTTATCATGTCGGAAGTTGTGTTAGGTGTTACACTCTTGTTTGTGAGGTGTTGAGGGTCCTTTATTAACTCCCTTTTTGTCATCAGCTGGAGGAGGAAGCGCAGGCCGAGGCAGATAAAAGGAAGTTCCATGCACAGAGTGACCAAGTGGTGCACAAGCAGCCCTTCATCCCTGAAAAGTCCAACAAGCCCCTCACCGAGATCTCCAACATCAGCCTTAACACTGAGAAGAGAGCCTCAGAGCGTGCTGATTATGACCAGCAGCAGAAGTCACTTGAGGAGGAGATGCTTGCTGCCAAGAAGATGGTGAGTACCCAGGGGCGTGTGATGGGGCGGGACTCACTTCAGTAATCAGACTACAGATGTAATGAAGAGCTAGCAATAGTTGTAGCATGGACTGGCAAATGGGAAGTGTTCTGATGTAGACAAACAGAGGTGTTCATGACAAATTGATTATGATATTTAACTCCTGTTTTGTTTCTGCAGGAGGAGGAGCGCCGAGTAGCTGAGGAGTTGGCCGAGGTGGCACGCCTGAGGCAAGCCGTGGTGCACAAGGCTCAGCCGGTGCCCAAAATAAAGCCCATGGTCATCCAACCAGCTCCTCACCCGCCCACTGTTCCCATGTCACCCCACTTTGCCACTGAGTCTCGTCTCCGCTCAAGATCACGGGCAAATTCCACTTTTTCTCTCTAATTTTATTCTTTTATTCCTTCAACTTTTTATTTTACATTTACTTTTTAATTTGATTCTTGAGCTTCTTTTACTGTCATTCCACTTAGAATACTTTGGATGGATTCTTGAACACTGTCATTGGCTGCACAGATTGAGTTAGGTGGGCAGGCACGAAAGGCTGTAACTATTGCCCTTACCAATTCATTTACAAATCTTTTGCACTCATGAAGTATGAAAATGTTTTAGTTTGTCTGGTTATTATATTTAGAAACTTTTACTGGAACATGCATTAAGGAAGAGACTTATTCTTTGGTGTGTTTTCTCATACATAATCTTGGTATATACTTATGCATGCAGATTATTTTTATTTTTAACCACATTATCTCACTTATATTTTGAATATTTATGTACGAATTGTTTTAATAAAATGTGAATTCTTAAACTACTTTGAATTTCCTTTAGTTAACTCTACACCATGAACACAGGTAACCATTTGGTGATGTAACTACCCTACACTACCACTACACCTTGCCTTGCCTACACAATACTTAATATAATTTGCCAGTCCGTCTTACAACAAAAAATTTCAGCCTCTAAAAACAAATCAATCCACCACACATGGGAACCATTACCAAAGGTTCCCTAGAAGTAGTTAACAAAAATTACTTGGATTGTGAGGGAAGTTGAGTTTGCACATTACAGTAACCGCAAAAAAAATACACTTGGTCTTCTAGAGGATATTCAGAGCATAATTTCTAATGAAGAACACTGCCTCCCTCAAAATTTGACATTTAATTTAGTGAGTACCTTATTAGTGAATACCTACAGCCAGCAGAACATCACAAAACAAGATGCCTAAAGGCAGCGTAAACAGCCAGTAAGAAGGATTTTTTTTGCATGGTTACTGTATGTCAAGATAATTATTATTGTTACTCTTAATAAATAGTTATTAGTGAATCCCTTTTCTGGAAACTTACCTCCAAGGAGGGCCATGACAGGTGTTCATCTTTGTGACACCTCACCTCCAATACTCGTCCACTGTTCATCCATTCCACTGGTGGCCGCCCTTCACTTAGACCTAGAACACAGGATAACCGAAGTAACAATGACACCACCTGCAGCGTTAAAAAAAATAAATAAATAAAAAGTTTACAAAAGACCTATGACTGGATCAATCAAATCAATCATTGGAGGCATACGCCGAGGCCATCTGCCATCTGCACATCAGCGTCTGATACGAGGCAACCATCTACTGAGCTATGACTCAAGAATACAGATAAAACCAAATTACCTAAGATGATATAGCTAATTAAATTCAACCATGGCACTGAAGCACCACAAATGGAGCTTAAGAAACTGTAAACACTCACATTTGACAAACAACAATCATTAGGAATCATGTTCATATCCTAAAATACTTGCTGTAGATTACTGAATTTCTGACCTTTTTCGTAATATTCAATTATACAACACTTCTTAGTAAAGTCAAAACTCATTCATGTCGTCTTTCCAGTCCTTATAATGTTCCATTCTACTACTGGTCTTGCTACCTGATACCGTGGCGGTCCTGGCATTTCTTGCGCCCTAGGCGAGAACATACAAAGGTGCCCCCACCCCTCAGTGGATTTTCGCTACATTCAGTAATAAAACCGTTGTTACCTAACATTGTTTGCTAAGCCTCGTCAGTGCTAGCAGCGGATTTGTTAGGTTTTATGAGACACTTTTTGCTAGCGTCTGTTAGTAAACATTGCTTGTTAAGGCCTTAATAAAAAATTACTGATTGTCGTATTACAGCTGACTGACCATGCTGTGTCGCCCCTTGCCACAACTGGCGCCCTAGGCAGCTGCCTATACCGCCTATGCCCAGGACCGCCACGGATCTGATACTATTATTTTCATGGTTTTTCCTCATCTGCAAGCCTCCTGCATCCTGTTTCTCCACTACACAACTCTATTGATTTACAATACTATGTTGTCCCTCTTATTTACATAATTCAATAGATGATCAACATTAATCACTTCGTTCCATTGTTGTTATACCTAGAATTGGTTTCAATTCAATTCATTGCAAATAAATTGTCCTGCCCCTCAACATGTGCATTGATTGCCCTTCTAACATTACTTATAAACCTGATGACATGCCCAACAAATACCACAGATAATGGTGACCCAAGAATAATTATATGCAACTTCTGATATTGTATACTACATAACAAACCTAATTCAATGAAAAATACAACACATTACTTCAAAGATTAATTTATGTTTAAGTTACCCTTGAAGGTGTCCGTGATGAGGTAGGCAGCAGGGTGGGTGTGTTGTGTTTAGGCAGATGGTGGTGGTGGTGGTGGTGTATACAGCTATACAGGACACACTAGGCTTGGCCAAGTCATCCTGGCACCTACAGCCTCACTGGCACACACTGTGGGACGAGAACACATTCCATGTTTAGCCTCATAATAATGAGTTCAGTTATACATCTGCAGTCCCACATCCTAAACACATTAATGGCGAAGGTAATGAATGGTTGTATCTGGATCCTTTACTATCACTACCTGCTCCCAGATTTTACGTTATTTAATTGGTAAAACTGCAATAGTGAGCTGCTGCCATTGTAATACTAACAAGGTGTCCAAGCAGCAGCATAACCTTGATATATCCACTCAGGCAACACAACACTTGGTGAAAAGAAGAAAAAAACGTAGCTCAATGTGAGGAAGAGAAATGTTTCCAGATACTGAAAATATCGGAGGTTGAATAAAGTTTGTTTGTCCAGCTGCAGTTTTGGTGCTTATCACGTATGCATCTTTAAAGGTGATTCACTGGTCATATAACTGGGTGTGTGGTGGCCTAGTGCAGCTTATTCACAGCCTCACACCTCCAACAAAACCTTACTCACTACAGGAAAATGGCTGCCGTCAAACAACTATTTCCTTGCCAACACAGCCTTCCGTTTGGACACACACACACTCACACACCACACAACGAGTCACCACTGTCCACACTTACCCTGCCACCAAACACCAACAGAAAGCAAGTACCTGAAATAAATCTGCTTATATATGGAAGAAATGTATCTCACCGTCTGTTCCTGCTGCCGCCACCCACTCCACTGAAGTTCTGAACACCTTGAAGCCTCGAAGCACCAATGCGTTGACTCGAATCCAAAGTTCCAAGTTTCAAAGTCAACCCGGTTTTGCTTCCATTCTTTCGATATTACATGTGTGACTTTGCAGTGTTTATTATATGTTATTATACATGATCATGAATAAATTTAGGTACACAACCAGAACCCAGAAACAGACCCACCTCTACATTCAAACTACGTGATGAATTAATGACTGGCAACACTTCCATCAAGTACCAACCTCCCAACAACCATTACCATTACACTTTCTTTTGTTTCCTCATTGATGGCAGCAGTTGAAGGGAGAAGTATTGTAGAGGAAACTGTTCACCAAACCTCAGCACATTTGAAACACAACACCTTTGATTAAGCCTTCAATGTTAACCACAATTACTTAAGAACTATCATTACATACTTAAATACAAATCCATGAAAAGAACATCATCCTTGCTACATATAAAACAAAACAAAACTGTATGACAAATATTTATTTCTCCTAAATATTACACAATCTACAAGGTGAAAATACAGAAAAATAAGATATTCTTTGTTATCAATAAAATGTCGTCATGCCTTACAAACACTATTATTATTCCAGCCATTACCTGTCACGTCACTCCTCCTCTCCTCCTTTACATCCACACATTCACTCCTCTCCACTCCCTCACGTCCTCTACAATATGTGGGTAGAAATATTGCAATTCAACTTTGTTCAAATCAACTCCCACAATTATTTCCTATTTTCCCTCAACTCTTCATTCATTCATACAGCCTCACACACTCATCTCTCAGCCAATGAATTATACAAAGTTACACACACACCACAAACCCTTCACCTCCACCTTCCACTACTTCAATAACTTCTTTGTGCTTTCAATATACTCTACATAAACTTTAAAATTCCTAAATATACATATGAATTTTTTCGGTCAACAAACATATACAACAATAACAAGCACCTCGGAGCACAAAACATAAACTAAACACCAATTTAGAATCACATCATCCAGCAGTATTCATCATAAATACATCACACACTGCAACAATACATACTACTACATCAACTGAAGCCAACACTGACAGGTTATTTCAATATTATAATAAGTTAATGCACAACACCACTGCCACAAACCTCAACAAACTCCGAACATACATTTGCCATCCCATTTCATTATCAATCCTCATGTTCAGTGAGTGACACATGGTTTGGTATGTGTGTTGACTCTCCTCACAAACCAAACCTATATTCTACAAGACACTTTGTTCTAATACACAAGTTCATTCCATAACCACAAGTCACATTTGAACGCCCACAATGCATACAAGTCTAGTGGAGGTACAAGTTGTTCTCACTCCTTCAACCATACTTGTCAAACTTGTATTCTGTATTCAACATGATCTACAAGTTTGATAGGGATATTAGTTTCCAAGAATGTACTGTTTACATTTCACACCACTGATACTTCAACCTGTCACTCTTAAAATACAACCTACAATACAATATAAATGAGTTGTGTTAAACTTTATCTAGCAAAGTGCAAGTGACTTCTCTCTGTCTTCTACATTATATATAATTGCATAGAACACACACAATGCTGAAAATGTTGAAAAAGATGAAATTGGTGCATCTCTCTAACACCTAATATTGTGTTTCCAAGGTTTTAAATCACTACTTCACTATCATTACATTATCATTGTTATTATTCTTAGACAATGACAACTAAATTTTACATCAAGACCATCCCACAAACAGCCCCTGTCATCAAAGGGTTTGTTATCTATCCATGTTTATTGATTTAAGTTCAGAAAAAAAGTCTCTCTCTTAGATGGAGAAATAAACTTGAAAAACAGACCCTCACCCACAAACAGCAGTGCTTTTTCCCTTAAACAAAACACATTTCCAAACAGACAAGGCAATGCTTCCACAAGATAAAAATAAATTCCTTCACTGCTGTCCTTACCCTCAAGTTTCAGCCTCATTAAAGCATGATAAATAGAAATATGTAACTTCCAACAACTGGAAGATGAACTTACTCCTACACAAAATAAACTTGTTAATAGTGGTAAGCATGAGCCAGTGTACCCTGTGAGCTGCAGTGCTTGTAACAGTGATGGTGATATGATGGTGATGGTAGTGGTGGTAATGACAATGATAACGGTGGTGATAATGATGATGGTGGTATTGATGGGTGAACACTGGCCACTCGCTGCACCACCTCACAAACACATGAGTATCACACACACACATTGCATTGGACAGGACTCGTAAAATTGTGAAAACATTACACACTCATTACATGTATTTTTGTCTAATTAAAACACTGTGCCTTTTATGTGACCAATAGAATGAGTGAGCAGAAAAAACAAGCTGCCTTTCTGAACCATTTGACCTTCCTGCATCGTAATAACATAACGTACATGCTACACACACACGCCCCTGCACGCATGCACACTCACACACACACACACACAGACACTCAGTAAGCATTATTAACTACAAAAAACTATGAAGCAATCCATTTTTCTTTCTGGTTGAGGCAAACTGTGACAATATTTCAGGTGTCTTGGGTAATGCCGACACAATCAACAATCTGTTCAGCAATGAGGTAGAGTAATATTTGGGGAACACAAAGTAATGCTTCAAGAAATACTGAGTAAACACTTATCAACTATGTCTTGGGGTAAAATAAAGTATTGCAAATGTGCCTCTGTGAAGGTGTTTGATCAGGTGCAAACAAGGAATAGGTTTGGGTTTGATAAGGTTATTTTGATGTTATATAAGTAGTAGGTTTTCTGTTCATTAAATCACAATATAACTTTGGAATCTAATAACAGCACGCCATTACAACGTGGAATTAAAGTGTGATGCGTTTCATAAGGAAGACAACACAGTCACCCCAACCTGTAATATGACCTCAAGATCAGCTTTGTGTTGCGTGATATCAAAGACAAATTAACCCAGATTATACACATACATTTTCAACCATCAGATTAGATTAAATTAAAAATCCCCCAAATTGATACTAATTGAATGTGACACAATAAAACATTTGTCCAGATTGTGAAAAGTTTCCTCAGCTGTTACATAATTTTTCTTGCCACACTAAACTAAAAAAAAAAACCTGTGGACTTCATTCTGTTCACATTGGCAAAGGCTGTAACAGGTACAAAGTATTCTTGTTCTTTACCTGTTCTTTGGTAATGTTCGGTTTGCTTTCTGTCGTCCCTCTAAAGTCTAACCTAACCTTGGCTGCAAAAATTCTACTGCAATGCTTTTAAAAACGTATCAAAAGTATTGGCTCTGTTCAAGGGATTTACACTTAGATGGAGGGAGTAAAAATTCACTTCATCAATAGTATATACAGAGAGGAAGTAGGTCAAAATTTCTTTGTACATCTATTATATAGCATATATATGGTTCATTGGAAAGATGATTTAATTACAATAACTCCAGAACATTATTAACTCTTGTGAATAAGAACTTTACTCTTATTTGTGAATGTATTGACATGTCCATCCTTTCCTAAGCTGCATCTGGAGTGTTTGGTAATACCCTTAGAGTGTTGACATGCTTAGGGGTGAGTGAGTGAGTGTGTGTGTGTGTGTGTGTGTGTGTGTGTGTGTGTGTGTGTGTGTGTGTGTGTGTGTGTGTGTATGTGTATGTGTGTGTGTGTGTGTGTGTGTGTGTGTGTGTGTGTGTGTGTGTGCATGTGTGTGCATGTGTGTGTGTGTGTGTGTGTGTGTGTGTGTGTGTGTGTGTGTGTGCATGTGACGCAGGGGAGGTGGTGATGTTAAAGGTGGCCTCCCCAGCGCCAGGTTGCGGGTCAGTTGGAGGTGTCCTGAGGGTCTGGTGTGGTGACAGGATCACTCTGTTGGCTCGCCAGGTCCATGGTGTTGAGGGTGCGCAGGGTGTCTGAGCGCTGCGACGGGGACATGCGGCGGATGATGTGAACTATAGTGTCTGTGGCGATCTCAGGGAACTCCTGCGTGGAAAAGAGCAAGTGGAGAATGTGGTGGTTGTGGTGGTAGTGATGGAGGTGAAGTATGTAACAGTGAACACCTATAATCATCACAATACACTACAATGCTATTTCATTATTATTATTTTTGAGGGTCATGAGAGCAAGGTAGATTTACAAAGGGAAAAGTCTGTGGACCAGATTTTCATTTTTGGGGTGGACGAAAAATATTATATCAAAAGGGAGGAAAGTATATATAATGTATTACATTTATTGATCTGGAACAGCCATTTGACACAATTAACTGGAAAGCAATGCAGAATGTGTTGAGAATGTATGGAGTGTGAGGCAGATTACTAAGTGGAATGAAAACATTTGATATAGATACCAACGCAAGTGTTGAAGTGGATGTGGAAGCGTGTGGAAGGTTCAGAATATAGAGTGAAGTACAACCAGTAAGTGTAATGTCATTGTGGATACAGTTGTGAAGGAAGTGAAAGCAAGAGGTGGTAATGTTGCAGTAGAATTATGTAGCCTACAGATAATACTAAATGACACTTTGTTCATTACGCAAAATTAAAAGGATCTGCAAACTTTGGTAAGAGTTTAATATTGTTTGTCCGAGACAGAAGTAAAAGTAAATACAGAAAAAATAAGGTAATGGGTTTTCAAGAGTGATGAGTGTAGAAAGTGGTTAAGTGTTACATTAGTGAGGTGGACATTAAAAAGGGATGAGAGTAAGTATAAAGTGTTACGCAGGAAGGCTGTGGGAGGGAAGGAGGCATGCAGTTGACAAGTTCAGAAGAGCTGTAACCATGAAAATGAAATAATGAAAGAGGTATATGAATTTAAATACCTTAGTTAGATCCTGTGCAAGGGGGGAGGAATATGAGACAGAGCATTACAAGCCAGGAAAGTGACAGGATTTATTTTGATTTATGAGGAAAGTTAGGAAGGTAAGTCTGGCAACCAAGGCGGCACTGAATGGCACCATAATAATGCCAACACTCATATATGCACATGACACAAGGGCATGACATGAAGGTGAAAGATCAAGGATTCACACAGCGGAGAGAAGAGATCTGAGAGGTGGTTGTGGTGTGAACAGAATGGTGAAAGTAATGAAAGTGTGTGCAAGGTTTGGTCTGTCTGTTTAAGGTGAAGAAATGAATTACTAAGTGGTAGAAGTGTTCAGACACAACACCATCCTATGATTAGTCACGGAGACAGAATGTAAAGAAGTGAGATAACAAAGAGGATATATAAAGGTGGATTGGATGCTGTGTTAGTGAGAAGAAGACCATTTATACAATGTGAGGACAGTCTTGGAACTCCTGAGAGAGATGGGGTGTGCAAGAGTGTAGTGTGTAGACAGGAACACATGGTCACTCTTGTTGTGGCTAAACGCTTCAATAAGTTCAAAGGAATGGGCAGCATAGTATATTAATTATGTAGCAAGATTCTCTATACATGCTTTATATCCTTGGGACTATCCAGCCTTTTGTCTACACAGAATAAAGCAATAGATTTTAAATATCGTCAATGTAGGTACATATTGCATGATAAAACTGCACACACGCACACACGCACACACACACACACACACTTACCTTCACCACCTCCTTGACTTGTGAAATGGCAGCATCTCTCCTCATGATCTGCAGGTTTTCTTGTAGGTATGAAGTGTTTCCTTCCTCCCTCGTGCCAGGCGCCTCCATCTGGTGCTCCACCCACTCAGCCACAACCAAGTCATTATCCCAAAGGTAACTCTGGTCATGAGGGAAAGGGGAGAACCATAATAATTAACATACTAGTACTGCAAAACACATATACATCATACATAATACATCTTACTTCCTCTGCATCACCACCACCACCACCACCACCACCACCACCACTCACCTCCACTGATCCCTTGTCCTCAAAGAACCACCTCCTTAACATGGCATCAATCTGTCCATCCGATGAGTTCTGCTGCACCTCCCTGATCTCCTTCTTCACTGTATCCTCGGCCAATAGCCTCCTCAGCCTCCAGTAGAGTATCCTGCGGCTCTGAGACCACGGCACCACACCCTGGATCACACCCTTCTCCTGCATCCTGACTGGGGTGTCGTGGAGGTCTGCAAATGTTACTGCCACCTGGGTGTGAAAGGATGTGTTGAGTGGTGTGTGTTAAGCATTCTCTATACTTCTTTATCTTTTCCCTTGTCTCTGTCTTTCAACTTCAAGGGCAGACCACTTAAGCTTGTATATTTCTTTTTCTTTCTATCTGTCACATTAATTCACTGTCTCTCTCTCTATCTCTCCTCACCTGATGATACGTGGGAAGAAGTAGTTCCTGTCTCTCCTTGATGCGTTTCCTGATAGCTGCTTGTTGGTCCTCGGGTAAGTCAGGTTCGGTGAGTGCTCTGTTCAGCTGGTGGATGGTGGGGTCAAGGCGGGACATTGCCTTCACTATGTCCTTCATCTTAAACTTGATCTCCACAGTCCCTTCAGGTTCCAGCACTCCTCCTCTGTGTGATGGCACGGTTTAGATAAAGTCAGTTTGGTGAGGAGTAAAAAGAAGTTATTGGTGATGGTATGTGTGTGTGTGTGTGTGTGTGTGTGTGTGTGTGTGTGTGTGTGTGTGTGTGTGTGTGTGTGTGATGGATCAACTCACCTCGACAAGGGATCCGCATACATCTCCATGTGGCGCTGGTTGATGGATGGATCAATCACCACCCAAGCGCCGCCTCTCAGCTCAGCGTAAGGGGGAATGTAAACCAAGATGGGCTGACTGTACTCCCTCAACGCGTCCACGATGTACGCGCCGAACTTAATCACTTGCTCGTACATGTCTGTTTTGGGGCGGCAGAGAGAAGGTGTGTGGTGAGTTGGTGTGTGATGACGTGCAATGTTGTGGTGGTGATGGTAGTGATGATTAGTAATAGTATAGGTGATGGAAGGTGTTTAATAGGATAACTAGCCCAGTCCTACCTTTCATGCCCCCTGAGAAGCCCCTCCAGTTAGCAAAGATGATGAGTGGGAGGTGTTCATGGTTAAGGTCCCGGATGACTTGTGATGTCTTGTAAGCTGAGTCAGGGAACCACACCTGGCCGGCCTGGGATACAGTCTGTCCAGGAAACCACTCAATTACTCCTCCGTAGCAAAAATAAACACAACACAACAGAACGAGAGCAATGGACACAGCATGATTTCATTGGATAATAATATAGACAGGACGACACAACCAAGTATAAGTACAACAACATAAATATAAGATGAATTCCTTGAGATATCTGTTGCTTCTCCCTTTACCTTAGCCTCTGAGTCCAGGTTAGCGGGGTCAGCGAGAAGGTTGAACTCCACCGTGCGAGTCTCCACACAGATAACACCCATAGGAATGCCGCCCAGCCTGGCCCGCCCACACACCACTGTCTGCGCCCAAGGCTCCATGATCTCCTGGTAAGGGATGACGAGACAGACGAGTAAGATGTGCTCATTTCCTTTTATAAATAAGCACTTTAATATAACATAAATCAACACAAATAAACACATGAGGTCCAATAACACACCTGGAATGAGTCTCTGTCAAAGAATCCACTCTCCCAGTCATTCGGATTGTTAGGGTTGACCCGGCCTGTCAGCAGCCATCGAGGGTCATAGGGTGCCCGGCCTGGCATGAAGCCTACTGTCCTCTCTATGGGGTCCACGGGGTCAAGGATGGGTAGTGGTGAATCCTTGGTCTGGGGGGAGGAAGGAGTGTTTGGTGGTGGTGGTGGTGGTGAAGAGGAGGTAGAAGTAAAGGATAAGATATGGATTCAAATAGTGATGATGCTCAGGTTATGGTCAAATGTGATGTTTTACGAGTTGTTATTTCACTGTATAAAATGTACTAGTTTATATTTCAGTGTTTGTAGTGTAAAGCACAATGCATTTAAAGGCTTTTGCTGAAAACTTGAGATTCAACTCGGACTTCCATCTTCAAACTCTGATGGACGAGAAATTATAAGTGTGTGACATGATGAAACAGACATACAGACATACAGTAAACAGTAGCCATTCACACCTTAGGGACAAAGGAGAGCCAGTTCAAGATGGTGTGGATGCCTTCAAGGTCGTTAGGAGCCACCGCGTGTGAGATGCCATTCTTGTGCATAATCTCAACACCTCCCAGCTGTGAGTTGCTGCTGTACACCTCTCGACCCAGCAGCTGTGGCAGGAAGGGATTGCTGTGGTGATTACTGTGGTCTTTAATATATGTGTCGGGTCAAAAGATGCTGAAAATATGCTTTAAAATGTCTGAAATGTCTGAAGAAAGAATATTTTTTGTGGATCAGGTCTATAAATAATTGGAAGCAGATTTTAGCCTATAAAAACACATTAATAAACCCGACAATAAAGTGAGTGTTTTAGTTACCTTATTGAGTGCACTGAAGCCTGTCAGTATGATGTGTGATGACTCCACCTGCACCACGCGTTGACCCAGCCTCACCAGGTACGCACCAATCCCAATGGCTCGGCACGTCACCAGGGAGAAGGTCACTATCTCGTTGTAGGCTTGTGAGGTCTCCCCAGCAATCATCCCGGAGTGTTGCAGATTCTCAACACCTATGCCATCATCCTTACCTGTGTGCGCATGTGTGTGTGTGACATTACTTATTTCACTCACAATTATACACAACTGTTACCTATATTGTGTAAGGTATGTGTAGGAAAAGGTGTTTGAAATAGCTTAAAGATAGGAGCTGATTGAGTGAATACAACACAAAGATACAGTGATAACATTGGGTGTAGGACTGCATGATGTATCCTTTCATTTAGTTATCCACATCAACATGAATCCAGTCAAGTAATAATGACAGACAGACAGACCTATGATGTGGTTGATCTTGTAGTGTGCGTTGCCCTCATCATCCTTCAGTTCACAGTAGATGGAGTCGAGGGTGGACACTGTCTTGTAGTCCTCGGGTGTCAGATACAAATACTTGAACCCCTGCGCAGGAACACCAAGCAAGGAGTTACATTCATCACATTTTATACCTACTTTATGATGCAACAAAGTGGAAAAATGAGGTTAAAACTATGCTTCATTGTGACTCACTTTATCAGGTTCGGTCGGGTCTTCCCACGCCACCTTGAACATGTGTTTGATCTCCTCCGCCAGGCCGATGCGAGCACCTGAGTTTGCCGCAATGTAAATCCTTGGTATCTGTAGAGGTGAAGGTGAGCTTGAGGATGTGTATTGTATGTAAGTGTGTCAGTGAGGCAAAGTAAGCGTGTGTTTGAATAAATGTGAATATAAGTGAGAACTAAAAATAAATACACTAAATGACAATACACTGGATCTGCATCAGCACCCAACACCCACCCACCTTGAGGCTCCGTGCTAGCTGGGACGCCTTCAGGAAGAGAATGTCCTCGTGTGGGCCAAAGGATCCTATCTGGTATGTGATGTCATTGCAGATAACAATAATGTCCCGGCCGCTTGGGTACTGTGGGGTGTGGAGGGTCAAGCGCCACGCCACCATACCAATCTGGGGACACACCACACACAGGTGAACATGAGGTGACACAACGATCACTCCACTGTGTTGGCTGACAAACACACACACACACACACTGGATAGTGTGTGTGTGTGTGTGTGTGTGTCATCACCCTTGAAGCACACAGTGGAATGATCCAGACAAACATCTATCTATCTGTATACCAGGCTGACATCTCCCTAAAGGTGGACAGCCAAGGCAAGGCACGCATACACACACCCATGCACACATACATACACACACATAATCATACAAATTATAAACATTTACATGAATGATTATGGTTAAATGTCACTCATTACTCTTGTCAGAAACACACGGGGAAACAAATATGTTTAAGCCAAAGATTACCTGAGTAAATTTTACCAACAATACAATACTCTTAATTAGTTTGACACAATGTAACTGTTTATTAGATCAATGTAGACGTATATGATTTAGTGAGTAATAAACTAATTGACAGATCATTACAAATACGTAGTTGTATTATTGCATTAGTCTGCAGGCCGTGAGAAAGGAAAAGAAAAGAAGAAAGTTCCAAGAAAACATTAAATATGTACAAAATTATGAAAAAAATCAATTAGTTGGACACACACATACATTGAATAGAAGTAAATATAAAGACAAAACAACACAAATTCTGTATCCTACAACTACAACTAAACAAAATCCTTCCTTCATAAACTCCTAACATTATCTTCCTCTAAGACACCTGAACACCTTGATAACACTCATTCCACACCTGTCCTTCCACCTGTACCTTGCCTTACACCGTCAGTAGTCACATGCAGAGAGAGTAGAGGAGTGAGGAAGGATTAATCACATGAGAAGGAGAGGTAAGGTGAGAACAAGAGGAGAGAATCACCACCCACTCATTAGATAGATGGATGAGTAGAATATACCACCCACCCACTTAAGGAATCACATCCCACCCACTTGCTAGCCCCACAATCACCCATCCTTGACACCTCAACACCAGACAGGCAGAGCATAGAAAGGAGTGTGCATGTTAACAAGTGACCGAGATTCCCAAAACTAGTGTGGTGTTGCAAGTTTCTGGTTGACAAGTGTGTACATATACCTCCTTAAATATCCATGAGGTGTCACTGGTCCCTTTATCACTGTCCCTTCCTCCATTAGCCTGCAAGAAGGAAAATGACACACTCCACACGTCAAGCCCTTGGTGGCTGTGTTACCCTTAATGCTTTGGTAGGAGTGTTCGCACCGCCTGCAACACTCTCTCACTGCTGGAGGACCTGAGTCAGTGCATCTGTTCCTCACCCTTATCAGTTTTCATGTCATTTTTTTTTTTATTAACAATCCACAGAACATAGAGTTTCACCTGTTTTTGTTTTTTCAGTCATATGATAAAGTTTTTACTATCCATATATATATTTGTAAAGATACACAGCTGAGAATGAAATGTGAAATAGTTTTATGTATATCCCATCGAGGAAGCTGAGGAAGAGAACAAAGGGAATGAAGAAACACTGATAACACAACAAGAACACCCAGGGTAAGGTTCTGCAAGGTGACTCACATTGTTCTCTCCTGGTAGCCTCTTCTCCTCCACCAGTTGGTCATCTTGGTCCAACACTAATTCCACCAGGCTGATCAGGTGTTCGGGAATCTCCTCTGACTCACCTGCAGAAGTAACAATGGCAGGAAAGGCTTATGAAAAAAATAATAATAAATAAATCAATAAAAGGTATGAAACAGCCTCAGCCGACCACGACTTTTATAATTGAAAAACTGGATCATGTGAACTAAGATGTTGAAGTCATGGAGGCAAGATCATAATTGTAGTAATATTAACCTTTCTTCATGCTATAAGGTTAGTTTTCTGCTTTAAACACCCTTGACAATAACTAAAACACAAACCAACACACACACACACACCTCTCGACTTCAGATGCTTCTCCCACTCTCTCTCGAGGGCTTGACGGAACATCTCAGGGAAGTCGTACACATAGGTGGTGCCGTTCTTCTGTGCCTGGAACCTCTTGAGCTGCAGGTAGTCCTTGGTCATGTAGGGTGTGGAGATGGGCAGGCCGTGGAGGGGGCCTTGACGGATGCCAAACCCTTCAAACTTAATCTGTTGGGGCCGGCATAGGATGAGTATTTGTGTTGTGAGGTGATGAGAGGGATTAAGGCATTATACAAACAGAGATTCATGTAATAATTAAAACTGTAACTAAATTGGACAACAGTGGAATGTAAATAAAATGTGAAAATACATAAATATAAATAAAAAGAATATTGCACAAGAAATTTATGAAAAGGAAATGCAACATGACAAAGCACTTGTGTGTTATCGGAGTTTAATGGATATATGATTCCTGAAATGTATATAAAGTCATACAAACTAAATGATCTAAATGAAATGAAGTTCCTTATGATAAACTCAAAATTAAATTCTAACTAAGGAAAACAAGAACTAAGGTTAAAAAAGTAAGAGAAAATATCACTCAACACAAATAGACAAACGTTTTACAAGTCTACATAAAAAAAATAAAAAAATTAATACACAAACAAAAATTAATACACAAACTATAATTAATACACAAACTATAATTAATACACTAACTAAATATGAAGAAATGCAACACAAACCAACATAACACAGTACATAACATTAGTAATTCACATTCTCCTAGGCACACCAAACTAATGATACGCTGTGAGAGGAGACGTAACACTGTTTTCTGCCTTTCCTCAACATCTACTCTTTACCATACAAGGAAAAAATGTTAATACCACAATCAAACAAGATCATTATAATCAACATATATTACAAAACTTCCTAATAAAAACACTTTCCTCTCTATAAATAATGCATCAAGAAAAAAATTGATGCACTTTCATATATTTTTTCATAGGGACAATAACCTAACCTAACCTAACCTTGAACACCTTAAACACCTTCAACTCAACACTATGAAGGATTGGAACCCATGACCTTTACTCCTCCATGCTCTTCCATCTGTATAAACTACTCAACACATCCCAGTATCTCTTCTATAGGAACCAGCACCACATAACAAATTTCCATTCACCACTGTTACTTCCAAGGGTTTGTAAGGGAAGTGATAGGTGTTTCAGTACTAGGAGTGGATGGGGCAAGAGGCTAATGCTTTCTCTCTCTCTCTCTCACACACACACACACACACAGACAGTAGTAGAAGGAGGGACGAGAGGACATGTTAGTGTATTCACCCTTGCTATTCTATCAAACCCAATACAAAGACCAAGCCAACGGTATCAACACGATGCAGGAGTACCGAAAACAATCCCCGTCTGGGTGAGGTGTACTGCTGCCAGTTGCTGTGAGTTGCAGACCGGGTGGCTGCGTCTATCTTATACTCGCTAAATTTGACCTGAGGGTGCCAATGGGGAGAATGGTGATGACAAGGAAGGAGTGTGTTAAGAGCCTTGTCTATGCTGGGTTCATATAGGATGGTTGTAAAGTGAGTATGGTGGGTGTCTTAAGAATTATATTATTTGTCACCTTAAAGTTATTCATTAGTAGTTTAATTTGATGCAACCTGGACCCGTAATGACTCTAACAATAGCCAGTCCTAACCTAGTCTAACTGTACCTAACTAATGCAATGTAATGAGTTAATCTTGATATAAGTGTAAGTCTGTGGAGTAAGTAAGGGACCAATTAAGCTGGAAAAAGGTGCAATAATTATGGGAAAAGGAGGCCATAAGATAGTGGGAATAAATTATGTTTCCATGATGTAATTAGGATCTGTAATGACTCTTTTCAGTAGCAACACAAGCTTATATAACACATGCTACTTAGAATACATATACCAAGTAAGATAGAAAAAAATATAAATAAATCAACCTTTTCTGTATTTAGAGAAGCCATAACAATAATATTCATCAGTAAATACACCCAAAAAATAAAATGAAATCACCAAAACAAACAAAAGCTAAATAAAAATAAAATAAAATGCGTTATAGACACCAAAACGAAAAAAAATAATAAACAGATAACAAAAATTAATATCATAACTCTTCCCCCCAAAAAAATAAAATATATAACAACTATAAACACAATAACACACAACAGGATCAACAGTGTAGCCAAAACAAAAACAAAACCCAACCCTCTTCCCTTACCTGTCCTGTCAGCTTGTCGGTAATCTCCCTATACAGATGCATGTCCAGGAAGTAACCGGACTCATTAGACAGCGTGAGGCGGATCGGAATGGTCTTGCTGTTAGGTGTCTGGCGGATGGTCATCTTAATTTCCGCTTGAAGCACTCGTAGACTCCACAACCGGCGGCCGTAGCGGTTGACGATGGAACGGATGGAGTCCTCAATCTAGGGGCGGATGAAGATGTGGATGAGGATGTGTTTAGGATGAAGGATGGTGGAGGGAATAAGGAGATGAAGGATGGTGAAGGAAATAAGGAGTGTTTAAGGAAATGTGAGGAAAAAAGAGATGGATATTAATAGGAATGGAAAGGATGAGTTTGTATGGGAGTAGAGGATGGATAAAATAAAAAGGAAGGAAGGAAGGAGTGAATAAAGAAAGGGATAAAGAAAGAGAAATAGGAAGACACACAGAAAATAATGGAAGTGAGGAAACCTAGACATGAGACAAAATAATAAATAAATAAATTGAAGAGGAAAAAAAAGTCTTACGCTCTACTCATTCAACTTAAAACACACACACACACACACACACACACACACACACACACACACACACACACACACACACACACACACACACCTTGGATGGATTCATGATGACTGTTGGGACAAAGTTGAGGAAGACGTGGTTACAATCAGTCCTCTTTGCCAGTGAGTGAGAGAACGCCACCTCCAGCTCATCCATAGCCTCCAGGAGCAGCTTCTCTCCCTCCTTCTCCAGGTATTCAAAAGACGCCTCCTTGGTGATCAGGTCAGAGTGGCGGATGATGGAACGGATGAAGAAGCGGAAGTCTGTCACCTCCTGTCCGTCTGCAACCTGTTATGTACATCCATGTTGGTTAATTATCTATTTATTTCTTTATTATCTCTTTATTATTCTTTATTATCTTACTTCTGTTTATCATAGTGTAGTTTGTGATCTCATTTCTCTCTGTTCCATTTAATTTAAGTAACAGAAAATAAACTCACTCACACACACACACACACACACACACCCACCTTTGCTTTGGCCAGGTAGAGGTGCATCTTCCTGTTAGCAGTAGGTACAGCCTCAAGGTCGTAGGTGCGTAGACGGTTGATCTCCAGCTGGAAGGCCAAGGCAGGCTCCAGGTGGCGGTAGATGCGGTCTTCCTGGAACTCATCTCTCGACCTGGAAGATGGTGGTGGTGCTGGTGGTGGTGGTGGTGGTGGTGGTGGTGGTGGTGGTGGTGGTGGTGCTGGATGTATGTATGTGTGTGTGTGTGTGTATGTTTTCTGTATGTAAAGTTATGGTGAATGTGTGTTTCATTATCTCTCTCTCTCTCTCTCTCTCTCTCTCTCTCTCTCTCTCTCACATACACCCTTATACCAGGTTAGGTCATTAGTGCCTGAATATTCCACTGATTGCCAGCAGTACACACACAAAACAAAGGTGTATGTATGTATGTTCACTTACACCACTACGTACACAATGCATAGAACTAACTCCACTTCTTTATAATGCAATACTTTCTACTCCATAATTAGTGCCTTAGTCAGAACAGTAGTTAAAAATGATGTTATAATTCACTATAAGACAATACCTTCACTATTCCCATAATTAATATACAATGGTCAATAAAGCTGCTAGCCATGTACACCCTTGCCACATAGCAGATCAAAACACAACCAAATGTTATAACCTCATACAGTATTCCCCTCATATAAGTATAGAGGATATAAATCACCATATATAAGCACCAATACACTCAGCTTAACACCACCTGTAATACACCCACGATGTTTTCAATACCATACAAGCACACAATGTTTACGGTACACAATTGTTTACTGAGGTGGTGCAGCGTGTGTGTGTTAGTTAGTCAAGTTACGTGATGGCTAGTACAAGACACCAACACTAGCTAGCGCCCTTAAACCTGTAAACCAAAGCAGGGACGAACCACCTCAGATTTACGAGTCATTACTTCCTTTGATAGACTGGTAATTACAGTGGTGACTCGGATACAGTGTGTGGTGCAAGCTATCCCCCCCCACGAGCGTGTCATACTTTAAGTGGGATTAGTACAGCAGTGTGAGGGGCCAAGGGCAGGGTGGTGCACGGCCAAGCTCCCGTACCTTGAGGTAGTGAGTTGGGCATTGTGTTTTTTCAAGAGATGGTTTGGTCTGCGGTGGAAGACAGCAGCACGTCACTAGCTAATCCATTGGCTCAAGACATTGTAACTCAGACACATTGGTTAATTCATAGGTAACAGCTAAATTAAAGCGTCTATGAATAAAATTAAAATAAGTAAATAGTTCTCAATGTTATAACTATATATAGCAAAGCACAGCAGGTGGAGTTATTATGGCATGTTAGCTGTTCATTAAGTTATTTTCTTATTGATCTATTTTTTCTTTAGGCATCATCTGTTCCTTTGCAATCACTATCACTATTCACAACACACTGGACCTATACGTATACACAATGTCAACCATCTTGCAAGTGAACAAACCTGCTAAAGTAAGAAGATATGTAACCTTCCTCGTCTTCTTTGGATTAAAAAAATGAAGCTAAACAAAAAAGGGAACTCATGTCAGAACCAGAGTCTTAAATTAAATAATAACAAGATAAGAAAAAAAAACTAAGTAAATCATTAACAATAGCCTTAATTAAACAGTATTTCATCCTCAACTATATAAACTAACTCAAACACTTGACTAAAACCACTGATGTCAAATAAAAGGATAGACAGCAACTCAAAAAACAGGAACAGAGGAAAACGTGCCACTCAATAGATAAGTGGATGGGAGGAGGGAAGAAAATTACAGGAGGTGGGAGGCAAGGCGTTGGAGCAGAGGCACAGACTATGTAAAGGTAAGGCAAGGATGAGATACAAGAACACACAAGAGAAGAGGAAGGGACGAGCAGCCATAATACACAAGAAAGAAGAGAGAGAGACGAGACAAAGAAGTTAGGAAAGAAAGGAGGAAGAGGCAGTAATAGGGAAAGAACAATGATCAAGACAGTGAAAGGAGGAGGGAAGGAAGTAGAGAGAATCAGATAATTGGTGTCAAATAATACTGGTAAAAAGAAATACGTATACACTACTAAACATTTCACCTCAAGTATCCAACCACCTTTAACAATATATACACTTTACACAACTTAAAAGCAGCATGTTTACTATAGGAAGACAACATGCAACTCCTATATATCAACAGTTTGAGGTGAAGTGAATGTGAGGTTTTATAGACTACACTCCCTTACCAATACCTTTATATATATACACAAGCGAGGATTTGTTGCATATATGGTATAATTTCTACAACATCCAGCATCTGATAGTTATTTTATCAATGTATTTTAAAGCTATAGATCAATATTAATGGCTCATTTTACCTTAAGTCTTTTTGTTTTGTTATTAAGTTAGTTTGATATGATTGGTGTTGAGTCAGGTTGTCCATTGAAGAGAAGATGAGAGGAACACAATGAGTAGCATCCTTGCCTTAACCCTGTAACCCTTCCCCTTCCTACTCCTCTACAACCTCACAATACAAGGGTAAGAGTGAGTCTGTTCCAAGGTAAACACACTTATTAACAGGTAGAATAATGCAATGCTAAAACGTAATGCAAACCACACCACCAACAGGAACCATTTTTCCCTATCAATTTATCAGCTTCCAACTAGTTAATAATATGTTACCTTACAACAAACCAACAATCCTAACCTGACCCTCGCATGACCTGACCTCATCCTCCCTTCAGTTCAAGAAGGATCTCAGCTCAACCTTAAAGAGTGGGTGGGGAGGGAAGGCAAGTTATTCCTCCTACCTGTATGTGAAGTAGCGAGGGAACTGTTGCTTGTAGAACACCACCATTGTGATGCGTCGGATGCCAGCCTCGTTGAATTCTTTTTTCTTGCTGGCACAGAACACCGCAAACTGTTCACTCAGCTCACTGTCGTCTTTCTCCTCCTCCATGCTGATGCCGATGTTCATGATGTGGATGGGGTCTTTGGTTTCCTGGTGAGGGGGTGAGCATGGTAGGTCAAGGGTCGAGTGGAAGGTTCAATCATACATTATACATGACATCAATACATCAATACAATAATGTGAGAGGTTAAGGGGTCATGGATTTATTTCTCATACATAACATAACTTACCTTACCTAATACCTCAATCTGCAAAGCACAAAAAAACTATATAAAAAAAGACTAAATACATTCTATAAACAAACCGAATTCTAACCTTAACATCTGCCATGAAATCTTTGAAGGAGGATCCAAGCTTGATGGAGGAGCCTGAGAGGTGTTCCTGAGGACTCATCTCTCCTTCTAAACCTGAAGGATCACACGGCTGGAAGAAATTCATGAGATCGCTGAAGAAGATCTCAAACTCTTCGAAGGTCTTAAACGTTGCCATGATCCCCATACGCTGGCAGTTCTCTAGGTTGGTTGGGGGGTCTATGGGGGTGTGGTGGGGGTCAGAGTACTCCAGGGTGCTCCACATCTTGTTATGGGGGATCCTGTGGGTGAGGAGAGGATGGTTAGGGTGGTGGAGTAGGTGGATGGGTGGAGTGTGTTGTGTAGTATAAGATGGGAAAGGAAGGGAAGGGAAGGGATGGAGAAAGGATAGGATAGGAAGAGAAGGGAGAGGATATTTGGGGAGGAGAAAGGAGAGGAGACGGTACGATAAGATAGGAGAAAAGTGGGTAGATACGAGAGAATAAAAAATGAAAAAGAAAAAAGAAATAAGGAAAAATAAATGAAAAAAAATGAAAAATGTATAAAATCTTCACATAAATGCTAAGTTAGGTGACTCAAGTTGGCATTTAACACATAATATAATCACATTTATCTTCCACCTTTATAACAGAGTGCTTTGTACCTGTTAGGATGTGATGACGGGAGGAGGAACTTGAAGAACACCACACACACACCACTGTACAGCTCCTTGTGGCGCAGGCAAGTCAGTTCATAGCTGATGTAAGCACGACGAACGTAAACCTGGAGGGGAGGGGAAGGGCAGTGTCAGTACAATGTGTGTGTGTGTGTGTGTGTGTGTGTGTGTGTGTGTTACATCCCATCTTACTATTAGTCAAGTATTCAGTTTTCTATTAAAGTTCAATTCATGGATAAACTAAACTATTTCTCCCTCATAAACCATTTCTATTTCCATTCACCTAACAACCTTTCAAATACATAAACACAAGTATATTCCTTCTTAGCCTTATCCTATAGTTAACACTCACACTTACCTCCAGACTGGCCATTCGAACAGCAATATTAGTATGGTAGAAGAAGGCATGAAGCACGTCAAAGATGGAAGTCTCTGAGAGGATGAGTTTCTGCAGGTTCTCAGGGTGGAAGGAGTGGCCGTACATGTCTATTGCCGGCAGGAAGATTGACTCCATCTGGTTGTAGCGAAGTTCATAGGCCGGCTGGTGAGCTGCTATAAGAACCTGTAATGATGTTGAAGGTGATGGAAGGTGAGAATGGGAACTTATAAACGAAAACTGGTTATATTAATGAAACCTTTTACACACACACATACACACACACCTGTCGAGCCCTGAGAGCGACGCGTGAGTGCAGTGAGCTGTTGAGTTTAGTGAGTTGTTCGAGGATGGAGGAGAGGTCATCTGTGAGGCCCGGCTCGTGGCCACACAGGTGCTCAATGAGGAGGATCACCATCTGGGGAAGGGGAAGGAGATGCGTTATGAGGGTAATGAAAGAACAATGAACAATATAATAAAGACAGTGTGAAGAGAGAAAGGAATAATGTGAAGAAGAAATGACATGAAGTAATCCGAGTGTGTTGAACTGACCTGGTTCTTCTTGATGACCTGAGCGTGTGATAGGAGTGTGGCGAGGATGTTAGTGATGTCTTCCTTGTAGCGTTCCCTCAGCGCGTGGACACACTTGTCATGTGAACCTGAAGGACGACAACATCACATGAACACCATTACACCACCTGCTGTCATGTCATGCTGCTTCACTACCTTCCTATCTTAGTTACTCATGTTGAACGAAGGATTATTTCATCTGTTCTGTGTACGTTATTTTCTATCTGGTCATAACATCCTCTCAACCATTATCAAACACATTTAACAAGCTTGTGTAAGTGAGTATCATTATCTGGAATCATGACTGTACCATCAGCACCATGTACGCACACAAATACAGTCATTTCAGCACATTACTGTAAGATACATAACACAGCTGAGTGAGTAAGGAGTGACCTACCGTGCTGGAACTGTGTCTCCACCTGCAGGTAATGTTTGAGCAGCTCTAGCACCACCTGAGTCATGCGGCCGCGACTACCCTTCTTGTAACGCTGGCAGAGCTGCACCACACCTTGCGTCGTCACAAAGAACACATCACGGTCCTTCTTCTGCAGTGACGCGGCGTGGCTGGAAGGACAACATACATACAGTGAGTGGTGTGTGTATTACCTGTGTTTGTGTTACTCATGAGTGTTATTAACCTTGCTGTACCTGTCTATGGCGCCGGCAATCTCCTGGGAAGGGAATTGAGCCAGCATGGAGGTGACGTTGCTGCCGTAGATCATCATGTATTTGCTGAATCTTCTTCTCCACGGCCTGGGGAATCCTGCCGCTGATGGAGGCTATCACTTCCTGGTGGTGCGGGAGGAAGATAGTGGTGTTTGGTGTGTGTTTTATTCTTTATCTCACTTTGTAATGGCTTGAGAGAGGCCTGAGGTTTGATCAGAATAGAAGTGTATCCGTACTATGTATACACTTCTTTTCCCTAACTAGTCTTAAGTTCCGTGGAAAGTTGTACTGAAAACTTACTTATTGTGACGAACATGAAAATTTATTAACTTTTTATTTAATTGGCAGAAAATATTTTCATTCACACCACAAAACTAACTTGGTGCTACATTATTATTATCTCTCTATCTCTCTCTCTCTGTGCCTCACCTGTAGTTCAAGGAGGGGCAGGTTGGGATCTCTCAACACACTCATTAGTTTCTGTACAGTTTCCTTCACCATTGGGGTGAAGTAGTCATCAGGGAGGCAGTAACCTGAGGGAGAACAGAGAAAAGGGTTTAAATATCACACTCATACTCATACTAATCAACCTTATTATCATCATCATCGTCATTGGAGTAATTATTGTCGTCATTGATATTCTTTCTTTTCATAACTTCCTCGTGTCCATTTGCCTCATCTCACTTCACTCCAATCCTCTATATCTCACTTTCTTTCTCTTTACATCAAATACTGTAATTCCTAAACTATCCACCTTTTTCTCCATCTCTAAAACACTACAATACTACACCAAACTCTCTCAACATTATTATCAATTATTCTCTTCCTCTCACATACTTTAAGTCCCACATAACTTTCCCCCTTCCCTTCACTCACCATTCAACACATTATCCAACACTGCTCTCCTGCTCTGATAGATGTGGTTAAGCTTCTCGGCATCCCTGGGTAGTGTGGTCTTGCTTGGGGGGAAGCCGTCTGTGTAGAGTTGAGCTTTGGTTACTATGGATGGGTCGTCTAGGTCCATGCGCGCGATGATGTCCCCGGCGTTCATGACTGCTCCGGGACGCTTGAGGTGGTACACACAGCCTGATTCTGTTACTGTTAAGGCCATCACCATCTTCATACTCTGTGGGTGTACGTGAAGGTCGGTTAATTGTGTCTCTCGCTCGCTCACTCTCTCGCTCGTCAATTCATCTTCCTTCATCCAGTTCATTGTTGTTTTTTATGCTGTTTTAAAATTTTCATCCCTCACCTCTAACAACTCTTTTCTTTATATAACTTTTATCCCCAAAGAACAGGATAACATAATATAATAATCAACCCCAGAGCATGATAAAAACACTGAAAGCTCCTTGTACTGAAGAAACATAAGGAGAACAACTAACTAACTAACTACCTATCACCTCCTTCCTCCCTCACCTCCATCTCTGCATACGGCTGCCCCACAAACACATGACTCCCATCCTCCTGCAGGTAGTTGATGAGCTTCCCCGGGGCTGAGGTGCGTAAGGTAGTGGGATCGTTCTCCTTCTCAAATACACATGTCTGGTGCCCGATGGTGAGTCTGTACCTGAAGGAGAGAGTGTAGAGATGTGAGTGCATGAAGTGACTTGGGAATGATACGAGGTGAAGGTTATGAATGTATAGTAAGTATAAGTAAGTAGGTGAGGTGTGAGTAGGTTGTATTTATAGATGACAAGGGATAAAGGGTGTTGGTACTATATATATAAGATTCATAACTGCTACGAAAATCTATTATATGGATACATAATTTCTGACGGCAAGCTCCACAAGAAGTATGAAGATAGAAAGAAAGAGTGAGAGAAAAAAAAATTAAATAAGTGGATGGATATAACACCACCACCACCACCATCACCACCACCACTTACTTATCCACCTCATCCTTCAGGTAGGTGACGTAACTGACTCCATCCACCGAGAGCAGCATCCCTGCATCACTCATTCGGAAGAAGTCAGCACTCTTCTTGTCATTGTTGAGGACGAGGAAGTACTGTGTGGGGCCAGACCGGGTCACCTGTATGTGGTACTTGGTGCTGTCCGAGATCAGGTCAACCTCCACCACTGTGTTCAGGGACTTGAGGGGCAGCACTTGACCTCTGTGGAAGGGTGAGGGGAAGTGAGGGGAAGTGAAGGGAAGTGAAGGGAGGTGAGGGAAGTGAGGGAAGGTCAAGGGACGATGATGTAGTAGTAATAATTAAGATGTATTCATTTCTAGACTTTTTTTCTTTCTTTCGTTTATGTTAACTTGCTTCGTTAAATCAATGTTATATTTACACACTATCATGGAGAAATCAAATGCAAATAATACACGTTAAAATTGAGAACTAATCATAACTTACTAAGATATTCTACTAACACAAACTTTACACTTATCACCAACACACTACACACACACATACATAAACACACACTCAGCAACACTTACTTTTCCAGGGAGTTATAGAAATTGTTGTATGCATCCTGAATGGTGTTGTCTGCAATGAGTACGGCGGCGCAGATCACGGACAGCATTGTGTCAGGCTTCTTACCTTTCACCTGAGCTGCAATGAGGTGATCTAGCCAACCTGTGTCTGTGGGGGGAAGAAAGGTGTGTTGATGAGTGTGTTTGTGCAAGGGAATGAGAGGATTAGGTAAAGGATAGATACAGTGGTTATAAAGTGTTGATCCTATTAGTGTGCTTACCAGTGGAGTTCTGTTGGAATGTTTCAGTCTCGAGGAGTGTGATGAGGTACTCGACGGTAGTGCGAAAGTCCCCTCGGATGGACAGCTCCTTCAATGCTATCACAAGGTTCCTGGTAAGCAAATGGTGTTAAAAGGATTATTTCATCAACTTTAACTTTGTCACTTCCTGTCTTGTTTAAACACCTTTCGTTGAGTTATTATTTGTACTTGTATCAGATGTTGTGTTCGGTCATTTATCTATACAACTATTACATCAAATATTTACAGCTTGGTCAATATGTTTCTGGCCTAAAATTAACACACTTGAATTAACCAGCAAGTTTTTGAAAGAAATATAAAAATCTCGCATCAAATTTTATCCCCACAATAAATAAATAAATAAAACAAAACAAACCAATGAATAACACAAAGAAACAAAAGAGTAACTAAAATATACACAACCCAAATCACTACTCACTCCCTGGCCGCCTCTCTGTCCTCGCCCCATGAGAAGCAATGACCAAACTGTGAGTCAGCGTACTCATGAAGGCCGCCTGAAGCTGACACACTGAAGTAACCCCAAACATTCTTGCTGGAGCGGAAGTTGAGTTCCTGTACCGTTCCTGAGCTGGGCTTGAATCCTGGTGGTGGGAGGATGTGGGGGTTAGGTGAAGGAGGAGGAGGAGGAGGAGGAGGAGGAGGAGGAGGAGGAGGAGGAGGAGGAGGAGGAGGAGGAGGAGGAGGAGGAGGAGGATAAAGACATAGAAGAGGACAAGGAAGAGGTGGAGAAAGAGGAGTTGGAGAATAAAGATGAGGAAGAGGAGGAGGATAGTGAAGGGAACAAGAAGAGTGAAGAGGGCAAGAACAAGAATGACATGACGAAGAACAGGAACAAATAGCATAAATATATGAACTAAACTATAACCTTTATCCTCCACCTTTACAAACCTTAAACAAGACAGTCACAACCTCACACCCACACACCCTCAGCTCACCTTCGTCAGGATTTTCACTAGTGATCCGCGCGGCAATGCAGTGACCCTTGGGAACCGGCTTCTTGGTGGGTGTATCAAAGTCAATTACACTGTTACCCCAAGGAGACTCCCCATACAGGAGCCTCACACAACGAACACGGTGTAGAGGTATTCCCATCGCCACCTGCACGACAAGGCGACAAGATGATGAGGGAGGAATAACAGACGTGTGAAGTATATACAAAGTGAGTAGACGAACACATATTTATACAAGCACACCCGACACTTACCTGGAGCTGGGCGGCAGGTAGGTTGATGTCAGTGATCATCTCTGTGCAAGGATGTTCTACCTGCAGGCGAGGGTTCAGCTCCAGGAAGAAGAAGTTACCATCGTTATCGTAAAGGTACTCCACTGTGCCTGCATTCACGTACCCGACTATCCTGGCCAGCTTGACGGCAGCCTGGGGAAGGGGATTGAAGGGGAGACTCAACTCAAACAAAAATATATTATAGTACTGTAATAAAACCTATGTAAACTATGCCAAGGTTATGAAGATTTGCATAACACCTCCCACCCACCTTCTCCATCTTCTCAAACACCTCAGGATTGGCAATGACACACGGCGCCTCCTCAATGATCTTCTGGTGGCGGCGCTGCACCGAACAGTCGCGTCCAAAGAGTGGGACAGCGTTGCCATACACGTCAGCGATGATCTGAACCTCAAGGTGACGGGCACACTCGGCAAGCTTCATGATGAACACAGGGGAGCCAGGGACCTCGGCTTGAACCTAGAGTAAGGGGAGGAAGAGTAATGGTGAGAGGAGGAAGAGAGAAGAGTGAAGAGAGAGAGGAAGAGAGGAGAAAGAGTGAGGATAGGAGAGGAAGAGTAATGGTGAGAGGAAGACGAGAGGAAGAGTGAGGATAGGAGTGGTAGTAAAGGATGGAGAGAATGAGGAAGAGAGAGAGTAAATGAAGTGAAAACGAATGATAGAAAGTAATGGAGTGTGTGATAAGGAGACAAAAAGTAGAAAATATATAAAAAATAAATAAAAAATACATAATATACCCATTGAATAAGAGAAAAAAACATGAACCAAAAAAATAAAATAAATAAATAAAACAAAGCGGAACATAAGAAATATATGAAAAAAAATAAATAAATAAATAATCACAAAAAACACTCGCCAAACCCCATACTAACCTGTCTGAAGAGTGCCGGGAAATTATCTTCTGACTCTGCCTTCCTGATTCCCTTTCCTCCGCCCCCCTCCGACGCCTTGATCATGACAGGGAAGCCAATCTTATGGGCGGACGCCAGGGCCTCCTCCACCGTCTCCACACACCCCTTCTTGTACAGGTCATGCGGGATCTTCAGGTTAGGGCCACTGGTGCCATCAATGTACTCTGCTCTGAGGCCTAGGGAAGGGAAGGGAAGGGAAGTGAAGGGATGTGAAGGGAAGTGAAGGGAAGATATATTACATTAAGTTAAAAGAGTGACCTGCCTTCAGTCTATCTCTATTTGCATTACTGTTGAAAAGAAAGAGGATATAGGTACTTCTATTATTCTATTTATTCAGCAACCTTACATGCACCTCCTTGATAGCCTATACTACTGTGTGTGTGTGTGTGTGTGTGTTTGAGACTCACCTGTGCCAGACCAAGGTAAGGTGGGGATGTCTGCAGTCTGAGCCACAATGCTAGAGGCTATCTTGTCCCCGAGAGCCCACATTGCCTTCTCTGGCGGACCGATGAAGGCAATACCATTCTTGTGGAGCTTGGCTGAAAAAACACACAACAAATACTTCACAATATACTTCCACACTTATCCAATACCACATTCAGACCTTTTAACCTTTTTTCCCATCCACACAAGACCCCCACACCTTGCCTCGCCCTTCCAACACTCACCGGGCAGCTCAGGGTACTCGGAGGCATGCCCCCACCCGGCCCAAACACCGTCCACATCATAGCGCGTGGCCAGGTCAAGAATCAGCTTCACGTTGGCGTAGTTGTTGTTGTTGGCGCCGCCCGGGACCCAGACGGTGGTGTCAGCGAGTTTGATGTACTCTGCACCAGCTATAAGGAGGGGAGGAGGATGAGTGTGGTGTAAAGGGGGGGGGAGGGGGCTTCCGTAGTTTCAAGAGCAAAGGGAGTGTGATAACATTTAAACACATAACATTATATATTTCTCTGCCATCAATCTTTTTTCATATCATCAATTGACCTTTTTGCATCCTCTCTCACCCTCACACAACCTCTCATCACATAACAGGTCGTATGAAGGTCAAAACACCCCCAGGAACCTACCCTTAAGGTCCTCTGGGGTGACCATGCCAATGAAGTGGAAGGCGCGGTCATTCCTGAACACCTCATACGCCCACTTGCGGATACTACGCATACACTTAACCGCTGCGATGCCATTGTTAGCGATCAGAATCTGGCGGAGAGAAACAGATCACGGAATGAGATATTGTTACGTAAGCATAATAATATAGACTCAGTAACCTGTTTGTATTAGAGATAAGGAAAGGTTATAGGGTGAGTATTATGTGGGATTGAGGAAATGTTACCTTACTAAACACTATATTAGCTAAGGTGTGTTAGTGAAGAGAGGTGATTGTATAGATCCTAGGGGTATTATGAGGGTTGTAATACATGTTTTTGTGCACTATACATATCATATAAGGTAATATAAAGGGATGGAAGCAAGAGGACTCAAGATACAGTCCGTCCTTCAACTTTTTTCAATCTTATAAAAAAAATTAAATATAAAAAAATAAAAAATAAAATAAATAAAAAAAGGAAGGAAAGAAAAGGGGAAATTTACTTTTTTTTTGTTACTGGACTTTTTTCCTTTCCTTTTCTGGGCTGCTACTTTTTATATATAGGTAAAAAATATAACGTAGTCTAAACCTCTGTTATGTAAAGGCAATAAAACAACCTGAAATAAATGTCTATGAAGATGATAAAAAGATAAGATCGTTCAACTTATCATATATGTTGTTTTTTTTAGTACTTTATGACCACAAGTTAATTAAAATTCCCATAATATATAGGTAGTAAAGATGTAGGTAGTTTAGTGCAATGGAGATGTGTGTGTGTGTATGTGTATATGTGTGTGTGTGTGCGACTACATTAAGTGTCATTACTTCTCATTAACTAAAAAAAACAATGAGTGGACATAATGATAATAATAATGAAATGAGTTATTGCCAAAACACCCTTGCATTCATCCTTCACACATCCCTACACGAGTACAAGTCAACACACTTGGCAAATAACACTTGAATTCCCTTAGTCATTCCATCCCCAGCTGCCTCACCACCAAGGTCAAGGCAATAAAGATCATAAAAAAAAAACACACAGGAAAAAGAATGAAAAATATCACTATTATCATTATTATTATTATCATCATTATCGGTACTGCGGAGGAGGAGTGAAGCAAGAGTTTAAAATAGCTTCCTCCCACCTTGAATAGAATGACAGCTACCATCACCTCTTCCCTCATGTCTACACTGCCCTGACACCATGACCAGCAGGACTCACCACCACCACCACCACCACCACACACCACCCTCTCCTTCCACCCCCATCCCCTAAATTACTTAATCCTCTATCCCTTCCATCTTTAGAATCCTTACCCTCACCACCCCCTTCCTGTCTAAGTGAGGTGCTTTCTACACTCTCCTTCCCAGTACCCTCACCCCCTTCCTGCCTCCCTTAACGCCCCCTCTCTCAAGGCAGCTCACAGGTATAGGTACAGAGCAGAATTTTAATGATGGGAGAATAGTGATGGATCGATTTTATATATTATTTGTGTATCTTATTCTGGATTAGTTTATGTAGTTTTAATTAATTGATACCTGGTTCTGTACGCACTTACCTGGCTCTTTTTTTTGCCCCTCTGACCTTGGTGGAAAGATTAGATGCATCACAAATACTTGGTGATGTGATTCTTAAAAGATAAACTAAGATATCACACACACACACACATACAGGTACACAGACACATAAAAAAACACACAAAAAACATACTCTTGTGATGACTTTTTTGCCGCCAAACTTTTTCACAAACTCCTGCGGTGTTGCAACAGTGAATTCCTTCTGGTCAGGGCTGCGGACACCCATCAGTTCCCCCCCAGGCATGTTGGGCTCCTCTGGGGTGACCAAGCTGGAGGGGCACTCAAGAAGCTCACCTGAAGAACAACAACAACAACAATAACAACCTATTCATTTCATTCACTATACAAAAACGTACACAAACTTTTTTTATTTTCATTTTCCTAAGTTTTATTTCCTTAGCTAAATAAACTTTTAACTTCCTATCTTTTATCTTCCTAAGTTTTATTTCCTCTTTCAATCATTTCTTTGGTTTTCCTCTCTCCTCTCTACCTCTATATTCCAACTCATCTATTATTGTGAAAGATAACTGTATGAAAAACCAAGCTACACTATCATTTATTTCTACATCTTCCTATCAAACAGACGATAATGATGAACACTTTCTCTACATCTGCTGTTGACCAGGATACTAGTGTGTAATCTCTCTCCCTCAGGACACACAGCCGCAAGGTCAAATGATACTTATAACCCAGTCTAGTGCAGTGATAAGTAAAGTTACATCACACTACTTAAAAGATGCTGTATCACATTATTAGTAAGGGGTAGTAACTATGTGTGTGTGTGTGTGTGTGTGTGTGTGTAGTAAGTAACCTCTTCATTAATCTAATCTACACCAAAAAAAAGTTATCATATACAATAGAAAAAAAGTTATGAAGTTCGTCAAAGTTATGCAAGTCTGTCTATTAAAAAAAAACACTTTATAGTTTCAACAGGGATGCACAAAAAGTCATGAGTTATAGTACCTAGTAACATATTCTATAGTTTATACTCATGTTAGCTATGATTCTGTCTATCTATCCATCATACAAACACAGACTAACACAGACAGCGGCAGGACCAGGAGTTAAATTAATGTCATTCTATTAAACGACTAGAAGCACGACATCGACATAATGTATATATTCAGCTCATGCCCAATGTAAATGCATGACCAACACAAGTCTTTTAACAGCCAAAATATAAGGAACATAAATAACAGAACACATCTCATCTAAAGAAATAAGATCACTGAGTCTACATGTCAACATATGATGCAGGAGACAAAATCTAATGCTCTACAAAAAAAATTATAACGAAAAAAAGTTTTAAAAATCCTGCAATTACCTCTAGCAGGCTGTTTTATCTCCTCCTCCTCTTCCTCTTCTTCTTCTTTTTCTTGAGTGGGGTGAGGGAGGAGTACAAACAGCAGCTTCCCAATGACTAAGTGCAACACTATTACCGGCAAAATGAACTCCAGAGCTGCCGTGAGGTGTGTAAGTACAGCCTCCAGCATATCACTTGCTCTGTGTATGTGTGTGTGTGTATGTGTGTGTGTGTGTGACGACGACCTCACCTCTATGCACTATGACATGTGTGTGTGTGTGTGTGTGTGTGTGTGTGTGTGCTCCAAGGTGTGTGTGTGCGTGTGTGTGTGTGGTTAGTTCTCCATCTACCTGGAAATGTTTTTTATTGTTATTATTACCTCTATTTTTTCCCTATAAGTGTTCCAATATAATAGGTTAAAGATTTATTCCTGATTATAGGTAAGACATCATAAATTGCTACCTGCTCCATCAGATTCTTTAATACACAAATATTGAACTAAATACAAAGAGACTTGAATATATAATAAATTCCTATGTAAAGAGCATTTCATTCATTATACTAAAGACACACTAACTTTCCCTTCATTTAAATCATGAAAAAAATACATAATAATAATGAATACCATAGACAAGGAAAATGTAATCCTTAAAAGCTTGTATAAATATACTTAATGTTGAAATTGGTTGAGTATAATAGCTTCTAAAAGTACTAAGCTTACCTAACTTCACACAACTTCACCACAGACAATACAGAACTGCAACCCAACCAGATACAGAACTACAGCCAAGATACAGAACTATAACCAAGGGTATTATTTTATATCTTCTAGAATATTGACATTTATATTTTCACATAACCTGATGAATTATGAGAATCAAGGTCAACATTAGAAAGTCATTAACAGCCAAGTATGAGTCATTTAAACGTTTCTAACCCCACCCATCCACCCACCTGACCTCTAATCACCTGACATGCCAACCCCACAGGTGACCCACGCCAGGTACAACACACCTCACCTGTCACACCTAAATCAATTAAAACTGTAACTAAATAAAGAATAAAGCTTAAATAACTTATTTATCTCGATCACCAAAAACATGACAATTTCTCAGATAAACCAAACTAATATATTTACAAACATCTATATTTATCCCATACTAAGTTAACATGTTTAAGGGTATGATTAATAGGTGGAGTTGTAGTTTACTCCTCTTACTCACCTCGAATATATTAAGTTAAGATGGATCACAGCAGAGAGACACTTTTACACATCCACCTCCTTCTGTGTCACCTCCAGACTGACTCAAGAATCCCGTGTTGTATTTGTGCTCCTCTCTTCACTACTTAATTACACGCTTATTACTACCTCATTACTGATAACGATAGCAGTGTTGGAGTGTTGGATACTTAATCATGTTCTTGTAAGATTACATTAATGGTTTGTTGTTGTTAATAGAGGGAAAATGTTAATAAAGGAAATGTTTCTGTTTGTACGATTTCTCGATAAAAATTCGGTGATGAGATATTTACATTAGACTAGATTGTAAATAGACACGTATATAACATTGTATTTAAATGATAATGCACATATATAGCAAGATGAGATAAGACAAGGAATAATAAGAATGATAGAGGGATTCCACATAGTTTATTCCCAAATACAACTGACAACTCCACCCCAATAGAACGTCACTTGCCAAGATTTCCACCTGTAGTCAATATAATACTTTTCATTCATCCTAAACTGCATTCCTGTATCCAAACCTGTAAAACGCATCTGCAACCCCACAAAAAACTATACATATATACGTGAGACCCACATATGAGCTAGGGACATGGGTTTAAATGGGTTAAATAAGGTTGATAGTGAAGAATATGAGCTCAGAATGGCGCGAGTGAAGATGGGAGGAGCAACCACCTTAGAAGCACATGTGGGCTGACATCACCTCATCTTGACGTCATTATCCCTATTGCCGCTTCCTTTTAGACCTATACATCCCTTATAAACAGTAATAATCTATCTCCATTACTTTCCTTCCCTAGTGTTTGTGTTCGTAGCGACACGGCAACTAAGTGTACCCAGTGACGGAAATAAACATAGTGTGAGTTTTGTAGGATATGTTATAGTGGTGGTTGTATAATGTATGTTTTGAAATAGTAAAAGTACTGTATATTTTTTTTTCTTCTCTCTCTCTCTCTCTCTCTCTCTCTCTCTCTCTCTCTCCTCTCTCTCTCTCTCTCTCTCTCTCTCTCTCTCTCTCTCTCTCTCTCTAATTCGTCGTGTAACCCGGATGCCTCTGCGTCATACAAATATCACTTTCTCTCTCTCTCTCTCTCTCTCTCTCTCTCTCTCTCTCTCTCTCTCTCTCTCTCTCTCTCTCTCTCTCTCTCTCTCTCTCTCTCTCTCTCTTAAGTGCATGTGACCGGAACAGGAAAGTCTGGGAAGGCAAGTAGCAAAAAAGTGTGCGTGCAACATTGCCTATTGCTTGCTCTCTCTCTCCCCCTCTCTCTCTCTCTCTCTCTCTCTCTCTCTCTCTCTCTCTCTCTCTCTCTCTCTCTCTCTCTCTCTCTCTCTCTCTCTCTCTCTCTCTCTCGATAACGCAAGTAAATACGACCTTCAATTTATCTTTCCTTTTTGTGCATGTTTCAAAAGTTAATCTCTAAGTAATCGGAAAATAATTCTATATCTGCATTTACTATCTTCTCCAAGGTCAATAAATGGCTTTGTAATGCTAGATATACGTCTCAATTTTAACAAGAAGCAATGATAACATATAATAGGAAAATGAAACGTGTTGTATAAACATATTAATTTGTTAGTGAATGAAAAATAACACCCATGCGCGTTTTCTATTTGTTTTCAGCAGGAACTCAAGTATTTCATGACGTGATATTTTCTTCCTACCCTATATTTTCTTTCTATTATAATGAGTATGAGTTTATTTTCACTTCTTTTGATGCTTCACCACAAAAATCCATAATAATAATAACGATAATGATAATAAGGAAATGCTTACCTCAATTTCCTTCCTCCATTTTTCTTGCTGTACGCATTATATACAAAACACACATACATACTACACATACTCACCTACATCGTGGTAATACTCCATGAAGGTTAATTAAATCATGGAGCAGAGCAGCAACAACCTTCCCCTACCACTGCTAGCTATACACTGAGTCCTGACCCTTTCCCTCCTTACCTCTTGTTGTGCGCATCCTAGAAAGTTGACCCAAGACAGAAAAAAATGGAAAAAAAATAGATACAAAAATTCTCTCACGACTAAATGCATGCAATAAACTTCCTCTGGTTTTTTTTTTACTATTTACTAGGAATAAAAATAAGAGAAAAAACAGGACAAACAGGAATTACGAATAATGTTTATATCATTTCGTAGTGTTTCGTATTAATAAAGCCTTTCCTTAGAACGTTACATTCTGGTACACTTCGGTCGCTGTGCTATATATATAACCATTTCTTATATCATCATTCTTACCTTTCACTCTTGCATAGGAAAGAAAAAAGAAAACACTTGGAAAAACAAAAAATAAGAGAAATAATTGGTTGGATATGAAGAATGTTGTTTTCATGAATATAAACAAATGAACATCAATACAATGGAGTGAATAACATTATTTAACACCAAATTATGTGACCCCTAACCACCACCTTAGAGTGTGACCTCTTCTCTGACCTGACCCCACGCCATGCCCCCTTCCCTCCCCCCAGCCACGTGTCACACGTGGCTGGGGGGAGGGAATTGGGCATGGCGTGGGGTCAGGTCAGAGAAGAGGTCACACACTAAGGTGGTTGTTAGGGGTCATTGCGAAAGTAAATGAGAGAGAGAGAGAGAGAGAGAGAGAGAGAGAGAGAGAGAGAGAGAGAGAGAGAGAGAGAGAGAGAGAGAGAGAGAGAGAGAGTGAGAGGAGAGTGAGAGAGAGAGAGAGAGAGAGAGAGAGAGAGAGAGAGTTTTTAACATAACTAACAAAACACAGCATAAGTTATCACATAATACCAATTTGTTTTATCATGTATAATTGAAGAAAGAAAACATTATGTATTAATATATTTATTTACATATCATACATATCAATGTCAACTATCAACTCAAATCAGGAGTAGTAGTAGGAGTAGGGTAGGAGTAGTAGTAGGAGTAGGAGTAGTAGTAGGAGTAGGAGTAGGAGTAGGAGTAGTAGTAGTAGTAGTAGTAGTAGTAGTAGGATCACTATCACTCAAAGTAAAAATGTATCATTGATTTGTCAGTTATTATCACCTGTTCTGTACAAATTAGGTAATTTCTTATAGGTAAAGTTTGAAGGTAAGGTGTATAGCAAAACCAATTATCTCTTCCTCATTCTATTGATAAAAAAAATATGTAGATTAGCGTGTGTATGTATTTTTATCGCATTCATTTATTCATGTTCATGTTATTCATTTATTTGACCTGAATGAAGGAAGATTATGAATGGCTTCACTATACACTTTGATAATTACTAGTACACATTATACACGGACTAGCTGTAGCTGTAGTAGTAGTAGTAGTAGTAGTAGTAGTAGTAGTAGTAGTTTGTGCTTTCAAACTTATACACACTGAGTTAGGAACACACACACGAAAGGTTAAACATGATTAGGTGTGTTTTTTTTATAATAAGTGCTGGTATAGTGTGTATGTTTGACTCCGTGTGCGTGTGTGTGTGTGTGTGTGTGTGTGTGTGTGTGTGTGTGTGTGTGTGTGTGTGTTGTTGTTGTGAGAATCTGACATGGATATTGATATTTTACATTCAATTATGAAAATATGAAACATTCTGATACACGAACACTGCAATATGAAAATAAAATCATTTAAAAACCATGTATAATGATCACTTTCTACATATTTTTCATTCATTTTTCATTGACTTTCATACATATAATAATTTCATAACGAGCAGCAAATTAACAATACTATTATTATGCATTTTCCAACAATAATAAAAATTTGCCTGTCTCAAAATCTGAAATACTACATAATAGTTTGAAATACATAACAATATAAATTTCATAGGTTTTTCATTTTTTTTCTTTTTTCAAGGTACCAACAACTAATCTATCTTTATTAAAAATTTCTATGTGATAAAAATGAGGTTTAAAAATTTCTATAAAAATCTCTAAGTCAAGGAAGGAAAAGTAGATTGGTCTTGTGTTGTCTATTCTTATGAGCATTTTATCCTCAGCAATATATATTTTTAAGCTGAAATGTGATGTAGTGAGAGTATGTGTATGTGTATGTGTGTGTGTGTGTGTGTGTGTGTGTGTGTGTGTGTGTGTGTGTGTGTGTAGCCTGAGGGAGGGAGGTAAAGTACAACACTATATAGTTTTGGAAGCCACCATGGACATAAACAAAATATACATACATACATACATACATACATACATATGCACCAAATTAAGAGAGAAAACTCACCCTAACTAATAACCTCACTGATTGTTGCTTTACATGAGAATTATTTGTATACACTTTCCTGGGTTACGTGTGCATTGAGTATACATATTAAAAAAACTAATTGTTCT
Source organism: Metacarcinus magister (assembly GCA_029783475.1). Taxonomy (NCBI): domain Eukaryota; kingdom Metazoa; phylum Arthropoda; class Malacostraca; order Decapoda; family Cancridae; genus Metacarcinus; species Metacarcinus magister. Next base: position 904,696 of record JAPQNM010000036.1, read on the forward strand.
TTTACACATTCTTAGGTTGTATGTGTAATGAGTATATTCAAAAAAACTATCTACATGCAGACAGACGGACACTGGTATAGCCTGTCTGTAAACACACAAAACAGCCCAGGTATTAGTAGGAAAACACATCATTATTACCGCCTATAAAAAGTAATGATTTATATAAGGTTACTTGCATCACTTCAACCTTATAGATCATGGATACACTCATCACTATATGTTTCTAAGCCTCAACTGTGTGTAAATTATGTATATACACGACTATATGTCAATCATGAAGAGGCTGTGAGGGAGTTAAGATGGTGATGTGAAGGGAGACTTAAGAAAAACAAACCTGATTAAGATATATTATACAATCTAAATAAATGTAGTTTGGGAAGAATATGAATTTGTGGGATAGTGAAAATAAGTGAAATGAATGACTATAGAAAGGAATTTAAGAGTCGTAGAGAAGTTTAAGATAATATGTGAGGTGAAAATAGGACTTGAAATGGTGTACAAGAAAGTATGATTGATATAGGAAGTTTTTAGAATGGGGAGAAAGGAAATTGAGATATATTTATGATGTATTTTGAGCCCAAGAACAGTTTCCAAAGGGTACGAAAAAATAGGTGTAATCAATATAAAAAGTTGAGTAAAAGTGTGAGTCCAAGAAGTCAGTGAGAGAAAGAAGAGAAAGTGTGTGTTAAGGAAGCAAAAAAAAACCACTCAAAGAAATAGAAAGTCTGCAAGGAAGAAAAAAGTATGCAAGAAAAAATGTGAAAAAAAGATGAGTAAAAAATTGGAAAAAAAAGTTAAGTTGATGACTGGAAAAGAGAAAGAAAGAGAGAGAGAAAAATAATAATATCAAAGTCCTTTAAAATTCATATATGTAGTACGTTAAAATTCATTAGGGAAATAAAAATGATAGATGGGAATCAGCAGGATCAATGAATTAAATATATGAGTCAAGCAAAGATTGGAGGGGAAATAAAATGATGACCCCACAAGATAGATGCCAGGAGGTAAAATAATAATAATAATAATAAAAAAAATAATAATAATAAAAAAAAATTAACCTAGCCCCCCTAGTTGAGTTGATCCCTTCAGCAACAACAGACTGAGTCCTCCTTGTGTGGCAGGTGTCAGGAGGCAGACTGAGAGAATATCTGAAGAGTGCCGGGCTTAACCCAAGACAGACCATTGCAGTTCCCACCTTCCTTCAGGCTGGCACTCGGCTCACTCTGAAAAAACAACAAATTAATGTATTACTCTTTTGTTTTATAGCGTGAACGAGGTATCGGTAACTATATATATCGTTCTGCATTGAGGTAGAAGACAATACGTTATTTCCTTACCCTCTCTTTTTTGAGCTCCTCTAAGACCGGGTCGTGTACAGCAGGTTGGAAGGGTGAGAAGACGATAGCGTGTGGGTCTGATGCAGCTGCGGCCGGTGCTTCATACATCGCTCGCTTACTCTCCTCAACGCAACCCTTCACTCTTACCTGAAACATCTCGTTATCGCTGTCGTACCTGTCGGGGAAAGGGGTGTTTGGGTTCTGAGTTTGTGTGTTAATGTGTTTCTAAGGTGTATATGTTGAGTATAAAGTTATATATTGTTACGGTAATTTCTTGCTAGTTACTTTTAGAGGAGATAAAGTTTTACATTGGTGCTCAAACTAAACTCAATACAATGTTTGATGCCACACCACACAACCACCTCAGTTACATTAATAGGGAAGCTGGTGTTAATGTTACAGATACAGATACACAACACAACACAACTATACATCTTCCTATACCACTTAACAACACAATAAACTACCTACTCTTAACTTCAACACACACACAACACAACACAACACACTGCAACACTTACAACACAGCGGCTTCAGGGTTGAGTGGATGGCTGGTTTCAATCTTGTAGAAGCACCTCCTTACATACAGCAACACATGCCATAGATGGTTTACGTTCCTACGCCACTTGTTTCGCAAACCCTCGGCGTATGTCCAGCTGCCTCGTGTCCGGGCTGACCAACGGGTGGAACACAGGCGTCTCAAACACTACCGTCTGAAGGAGAAATCTATAGAGAGAGAGAGAGTGAGGTTAATATAGAGTTAGTTTGAGATGTTAAATTAGTCTCTATGTGATATATTTTTAGTTTTATTATAGTACTCCTTGATAGTTGTGTTTAAAGGTGATTAAGTGCACTGTGAGGTAAGGATATTGACACCTACAGCCTCTACTTAAGTGATGAGGAAGGAAAGACTGGTTGGGTATAGAAAATGGAGACTTTATTCTGCCTTAGTCACCCCTTAAGGAAGGTTGAAGAATTAGGAATCTGATTAAACTAAACTTTTTCTTATCACGAGTATAATTCAGTTCACTTCGGTGCCTTTGTGTGTGTGTGTGTGTGTGTGTGTGTGTGTGTGTGTGTGTGTGTGTGTGTGTGTGTGTGTACTATCCACTTCCTACACATGATTAAAAGGAGATTATTAAAGTTTTTATTCCAGTGCATTAGTTTCCCAAGTTAGTGTAGCCCTGTAGCAGCCCCTCTGTGATGATGGTGATGGTGATGATGATGATGATGATGATGATGATGATGATGATGATGATGATGATGATGATGATGATGATGATGACCTTCTCACTCACCGGCACATCACCATCAGGATAATTCTCAGGGATGTGGAGGTTGAAACGGAAAATTCCCTCCTGGTACAGCCCCTGGCGGATGAAAATCACACCAAACCACACTGAAAAAATAAATAAATAAATAAATAATAATAATAATCATGACAAGAAAAGAAAGAATGAGGATGACAAGAAAATAAGTGGAACATATTTTTTTCACTGCATACAAAATCAAAATAAATCAATATAGTAAATAAATATATAAATAAAAAAGTATAAATGAAACATCGTAGGTCCTTACTGAGGGGAGTCTTGCCTG
>JAPQNM010000036.1:915128-917628 GCA_029783475.1 Metacarcinus magister
TAATAATTTCATCATTGTTATGTTATCGTTTATTTTCATTATTATATTAGATAAATTTCAAATCTTCGTAGTGTTACATAAAATTTCCGTTTTCTCTTAAGCCTTCCACGTTTTCTGTTACGCTGCTAGAGAAAACGTTGTATGGGCTACCACACTATATATATTTTTTACTGTTATATACTTATTCTAATAGTTAAAAATATAAGTAAGAATGAAATAAAGTGATATAAGTATACTTTACCACTTCAAACATACAAGTTAGTCCTTAAACTCACCTGAAAAGAGAACAAAATAAAGTTAAAAATATAGATTAAGAAAATATTCATCTTATTTAAACATTAATGAACAAAAAACGGCTTAAAGATACAATATTTTAATTGGAAATATTCTCAAAGCTTTAGGTGGTACACATACATACATACATACATAACATATGCATACATACATACATACATACATAACATATTCATACATACACGATAAATACATACACAAAGGAGGAAACTTACAATATAATTTCTTACACAATATACATACACTAAATAAAAATATATATAAATTGACTTATAACACCTCTCTCTCTCTCTCTCTCTCTCTCTCTCTCTCTCTCTAAGGTGACATATTACAAACCTTTGAGTGACCTTGGGAGGTAATGGACTGTATTTCCCTCCGTCCCTCCCTTCCTTCCTCTCTCTTTCTCTCCATTCCTCCCTCTCTCCCTCTTTCTCTCCTTCTCTACCTCTCTCCATCTGTCCTTCCCCTTCATAAACACCACAAACCACTAAGCATTACGTATTATTACTACTAATGGTGGTGGTGGTGGTGGTGGTGGTGGTGGTGGTGGTGGTGGTGGTGGTGGTGGTGGTAATTAATTTTAAGGTCAATGGTCTTGCTTAGAAAAAATAATAATAATAAAAAAAAACAGGAATCACAGTCATGCTTCCTCTTAGGTCTGATTTACATACACATACACACACACACACACACACACACACACACACACACACACACACACACACACACACACACACACACACATATGTAGCAACGCCTCTACCTACCTAATGCTACTTTTTTATCTTCCTCTTCCTCCTCCTCTTCTTCCTCCTCCTCCTCCTCCTCTTCCTCCTCCTCCTCCTCCTCCTCCTCCTCTACACAGTTAGCTCCAATAAGAACATTAATGGATAACATAACTTCCCTCACCGTTATGGAGGAGGAGGAGGAGGAGGAGGAGGAGGAGGAGGAGGAGGAGGAGGAGGAGGAGGAGGAGGAGGAGGAGGAGGGTACATTCTCCACGTAAACAAGAATCACCTGTTTGTATCGTATTTAATTCCACCTCCTCCTCCTCCTCCTCCTCCTCCTCTTCTTCCTTCCATAGTGCGTGAAGAGAAGGAAATAATAGTGGGAAGAGAGAGAGAGAGAGAGAGAGAGAGAGAGAGAGAGAGAGAGAGAGAGAGAGAGAGAGAGAGAGAGAGAGAGAGAGAGAGAGAGAGAGAGAGAGAGAGAATGGGTAAGAAACAAAACATGAAATCAAAACAAGGAAAAAAAAATAAATAATAATAATAATAATAATAATAATAATAATAATAATAAAATCTTACACGTGATAAAAGATATGAAGAGAAAAAAAAACTGGATTGGAGGAACAAGTTTAACAGGGAGTGAAGGGAGGGAAAGAGGGGAGGGAGGAGGGAGAGAGGGAGGGAAGGGAGAGAAAGAGAGGGGAGAAGGCGAGGGGAGAGGATAAAGAGGTGCGAGTGAGGGTTAGTTAGGGGAGAGAATAAGGGGAGAGGGAGAGTTGAGGGGAGGGAAAGAGGGAAGAGAGAGAGTGAGGGGAGGGAAAGAGGGGAGGGAAAGAGGGGAGAGGAAGAGGGGAGAGAAGGGAGGGGAAGGAGTCCAGTCTAAATTTCACTTTGAGTATTGTAATCCGAGTCTGAGGTTAAGGACGAGGAGGAGGAGGAGGAGGAGGAGGAGGAGGAGGAGGAGGAGAGGGTGTGGTCACGTGGTCCTGCCAGAATGAAGGAAGAAGAAGAGGAAGAGGAGGAAGAAGGAAAATAATGAAATATGAACTCCCCCCAAAAAATAATTAATGCAGGACTAGAGAATAATAATAATAATAATAATAATAATAATAATAATAATAATAACAATAGAATCACGAACTCAATGATCAACACACACCTACACCTACACACACACACACACACACACATACATACATACACACACGCACACCTACACCTACACACATACATACATACATACACACACACCTACATGACGTCACATCCTCCCCTTTTATAATGGATGCCCAAGTCACGGACACATGACCAACAGGAACGAGGAGGAGGAGGAGGAGGAGGAGGAAGAGTTTTGCTTCGTTGGATTTGATTGTGTAGTTCTAAGAATGATGAAGGAGGAGGAGGAGAAGGAAGAGGAAGAGGAGGAGAAGAAGTGGGTCCAAAACAGCAACACTACTACTACTACTACTACTACTACT